>CAWTZC010000922.1:0-14706 GCA_963919715.1 Microtus obscurus | reverse complement strand
GTTCTCATATGCTCCATTACAAAACAATATGTTTCTTCAGCAGTTCTCCACACTGGCTCCGAATCACAAAACTATATCTTCCTGCAACAGTTCTCCACACACTAGCTCCACCTCCACAAAACAATACATTTCTGCAACAGTTCTACACACTAGCTAGAAGCCTCAACAAATAATACATTTATGCAACAGATCTGCACACTGCTCCAATCACAAAACATTTTGCCCCACAATGGTTCCAAATCACCAAAACTATCCATTCAGCAACAGTTTTTCACACTAGCTCCGAATCACAGAACAATAATTTCTGCAACAGTTCTACACACTAGCTCCACGTCATAAACTATGTCCTGCAACAGCCCACTAGCTCTATATCTCAAAACAATGCCTTTCGCATGATTTCTCCACACTGGCTTCAACTCACAAAAATACCTTCCTCAACATTTCTCACACTAGCTCCTTATAAAACAATACCTTTCTGCAACAGTTCTCTACACTAGCACCACATCCCAAAATAATATTCCAAATATTTGTAAACAGTAGCTCCACATCACAAAACTATATATTTCTGCAACTGTTCTGCACATTAGCTAAAATCCAGAATAATACCTTCCTGCAAAATTTCCACACTGACTCCGATTCACAAAACTACACCTACCTGCAACAGTTCTCCACATTAAACCAAGATAACAAAAAATACTTTCCTGCCACATTTCTACATACTAGGACCTAGCTCAAAACTATACCTTCCTGCAACGTTTCTCCACACTGAGTCCACTAACATAAAACAATACTATGCTGCAACAGTTCTCCACACCTAGCTCCACCTCACAAAACAACAATACCATTCTGCAGCAGTTCTCCACACTATCTCCACCTCCACAAAACAATACGTTTCTGCAACACTTCCCCACACTTGTTCAATACCATTCCAGCAACAGTTCTTCACACTAGCACCGAATCACAAAACAATACTTTCCCTCAACATTTCTACCCACTATCCCTCACCAAAACAATACCTTTCTGCAACAGTTCTCCCCATTAGCTCCAAATCACAAGCAAACACCCATTTCTGCAAAAAGTTCTCCCACTGGCTCCGAATCACAAAGTATAACTTCCTGCAAGAGTTCTACACTAGCTCCACCTCACAAAACAATACTTTTCTGCTTGATTAAGCCACTAGCTCCACATCACAATTAATACCTTCCCGCAGCAGTTCTGCACACTGGCTCCGAATCACAAAACTCTACCTTCCAGCAACAGTTCTTCACAAGCTCCAATTCACAAAACTCTAACTTCCTGCAACAGTTCTCCACACTAGCTCCACATCACCAAAGCAATACCTTCCTGCAACATCTCTACACAGTAGCTCCACATCAAAAACAATACCTTTCTAAACTGTTCTCCACACCTGCTGGGCATCTAAAATACTACTCTGTTTTCCTCAATCACAAACTACCACCTTTCTGCAACTGTACTCCACACTTCCTATTATCTAAATAATACCTTCCTGCAACAGTTCTACATTGGCTCCACATCACAAAAGAATATACCTAATTGCACCAGTTCCCCACACTAGCTCCACATCCACAAAATTATACCTTCCTGCAACATTTAGTCACAGTAGCTCCAAATCACTAAAACAATACTTTCCTGCAAACATTTCTACACTCTAGGTCCACAACTCAAAACGATACCTTCCTGCAACATTTCTCCCACACTAGGTCCACCTCACAAAACAATAACTTTCTGCAACACTTCTCTACACTAGCTCCACATCACAAACAATACGTTTCTGCAGCAGTTCTCACTGGTTCCCAATCACAAAACTATACCTTTGAGCAACAGTTCTTCACAAAAGCTCCGAATCACAAAACTAGTACCTTGCAACATTTCTACACACTGCCTCCACATCACAAAAATACTTTCCCTGCTAACATTTTTGCCACTACTCCTAAAATCACAATCAATACCTTTCTGCAGCAGTTCTCTACCTAGCACCACATCACTGCACTATACGTTTCTGCAACAGTTTTGCACACTGGCTCCGAATCACAAAACTATACCTTCCAGCAACAGTTCTTCACATCTAGCTCGAATCACAAAAACTATAACTTCCTGCCAACGTTCTCCACAGTAGCTCCAATTTTCACAAAACCTTACCTTCATGCAAACAGTTCTCCACAATAGCTCCACCTCACAAAACAATACCTTTCTCTTCAACAGTTCTCTGCATATCTCCAAATCACAAAACAATATGTTTCTGCAAAAGTTCTCCACACTAGCTCCGAATCACAAAAGTATAACTTCCTGCAACAGTTCTCCACGACTAGCTCTACCTCCCACAAACAATTACATTTCTGCAACAGTTCTCTACACCTAGCTCCACATCACAAATTACTTCCTGCAACAGTTCTCAGCACACTGGCTCCGAATCACAAAAACTCACCGTAACAGTTCTTCACATAATTCTCCAGTTAACAAAACTCTACCTTCCTGCAACAGTTCTCCACACTAGCTCCAAATCACAAAACAATACTTTCCTGCAACATTTCTACACAGTAGCTCCACATCACAAACATATACCTTCCTGCAACAGTTCTCAACACTAGCTTCCATACCCAAAACAATACGTTGGCGTATCAACAGTTCCCCACACTGGCTCCGAATCACAAAACTATACCCCTTCCAGGGCAGTTATTCACACTAGCTCCGAATCCTAAAACAACACTTTCCTGCAACATTTCTACACCTAGCTCCACCTCACAAAACAATAACTTTTACAACAGTTCTCTACACTAGCTCCACATCACAAAAATACTATCCTGGAAACGGTTCTCTATGGAGCTCCCACCTCACCAAAACAATACCTTTCTGCAACAGTCCTCTACACCCCAGCTCCACATCACAAAACAATACCTTCCTTGCAACATTTCACTGTAGCTCCACATCACTGGCAAAACTCTAACTTCCTGGAAACGGTTCTCTACACGAGATCCACCTCTACAAAAACAGTACCTTTCTTCAACAGGTCCATATCTAACCTCCACATCACCAAAACAATTCTTTCCTGCAGAACACTCCACACTAGCTCCACATCACAAAACTCTACCTTCCTGCAAACAGTTCTCCACACTAGCTCCACATCACAAAACAATACCTTCCTGCAACATTTCTACACAGTAGCTCCACATCACAAAATGATAACTTTCTGCAACTGTTCTCCTACACACTGGCTATGGTATCACAAAATAATACCTTCATGCAGCAGTTCTACACACTATCTCTGAACTCAGAAATCTATACCTAATTGCAAGACTTCCCACACTAGCTCCAGCATCACAAAACTATACCTTCCTGCAACAGTTCTACACACTAGCTCAACCTCACAAACCAATACTTTTCGCAACAGTTCTCCATTTTCCTCCACCTCACAAAACAATACATTTCCTGCAAGAGTTCTCCACAACGGCCCAAATCCAAAACTATACCTTCCAGCAACAGTTCTTTCACACTAGCTCCGAATCACAAAACTATACCTTCCCTGCAACAGTTCTGCACCTAGCTCTACATCACAAACAAATACCTTCCACTGGAAACGGTTCTCTAAACTAGCTCCACATCCAAAACTACATGCGTTTCTGCCTTAGTTCTCCACACTGACTATTCCAAATCACAAAAGACACTTTTCCTGCAACGAATTTCTCCACACCATTCCACCTCCACAAAACCAAACTATTCCGCAACAGTTCTCCACACTATCTCCACCTCACAAAACAATACGTTTCTGCAACACTTCCCCCTACACGCATTCCGAATCACAAACTATACATTATATGCTACAGTTCTTCACACTACACTTTTGAATCACAAAACAATACTTTCCTGCAACATTTCTACACACTAGCTCCACATCACAAAACAATACCTTTCTGCAACAGTTCCCTCTCAGCTAGCTTCACATCCCAAAACCATCGTTTCTGCAGCAGTTCTCCAACTGGCTCCAAATCACAAAACGATAACTTCCTGCAACAGTTCTCCACACTAGCTCCACCTCACAAAACAATACCATTCTACAACAATTCTCCACACTATCTCTTCACCACCTCACAAAAACAATGCACGTTTCTGCAACACTTCCCCACACTTGTTCCGAATCACAAAACTATACATTACTGTAACAGTTCTTTCTCCCTTTTGAATCACAAAACAATACTTTCCCTGCAACATTTCTACCTAGCTCCACATCACAAAAACAATACCGCATAAACAGTTCTCTACATTAGCTCCAAATCACAAAACAATACTGTTTCTGCAACAAGTTCTCTTCACTCAGCTCCACATCACAAATTAATACCCTTCCTGCAACACTTCCCCACACTTGTTCCCAATCACAAAACTATACATTATAACAACAGTTCTTCACCTAGCACCCCGAATCACAAAACAATACTTTCCGTAACATTTCTACACCTAGCTCGACATCACAAACTATACCTTTCTGCGAGTTCTCCACACTAGCTCCACCTCACAAAACAATACTTTTCTGCAACACTTCTCTACACTAGCTCCACATCACAAATTAATACCTTCCAGCAACAGTTCTCACACTGGCTCCGAATCACAAAACTCTACCTTCCAGCAACAGTTCTTCAAGCACAAGATCCCAATTCACAAAACTCTAACTTCCTCAGCAACACCACACTAGCTCCACATCACAAAGCAATACCTGCAACATCTCTACGACGTAGCTCCACATCAAAAACAATACCGTTCTTCAACCACTTTCTCCAGCCACCCGCTAAGGCTTCCAAAGAATCTCCTCCCTCAACAGTTCTTTCCACACTGGCCTCCGAATCACAAAACTATACCTAATTGCAACAGTTCTCCACACTGGCTCCAAATCACAAAATGATACCTTTCTGCAACTGTTCTCCACACTTCCTAAGTAACATCACAAAATAATACCTTCCTGCAACAGTTCAACACACTGGCTCGAATCAAAAAACTATACATAATTTTTACCAGTTCCCCACACTAGTTCCACATCACAAAATTATACCTTCCTGCAACTTATATTGCTATAGTAGCTCCAAATCACAAAACAATACTTTCCTCTCGACATTTCTACACACACTAGGTCCACAACTCCTAAATGATACCTTCCTGCAACATTTCTCCACACTAGGTCCACCTACAAAACAACTTTCTGCAACACTTCTCATACACTAGCTCCACATCACAAAAACAATCGTTTCCAACAGTTCTCCACACTGGTTCCGAATCACAAAACTATGCCTTCGCTATAACAGTTCTTCCACCTAGGCTCCAAATCTCAAAACTATACCTTCCTGCAACATTTCTACACACCAGCTCCACATCCAAAACAATACCTTCCTGCAACCGTTCTCCACAGCTAGCTCCACTGCACAAAACACTACCTTCATGCAAACAGTTCTCCACAATAGTTCCACTTCACAAAACAATACCTTTCTGCAACAGTTCTCTACATTAGCTCCACATCACAAAACAAAACGTTTCTGCAAACAGTTCACTACACTGGCTCCGAAGTCAAAAATATAACTCTGCAACATTTCTCACTAGCTCCACCTCACAAAAGCAATAATCTTTCTGCAACAGTTCTCTACACTAGCTCCACATCAGGCCACATATGTTTCTTCAGAAGTTCTACACTGGCTCCGAATCACAAAACTATATCTTCCTGCAAACAAGTTCTCCACACTAGCTCCACCTCACAAAACAACACATTTCTGCAACAGTACTACATACTAGCTCGACCTCAACAAATAATACATTTATGCAACAGATCTACACTGGCTCCGAATCACAAAACATTTCCCCACAATGGTTCCAAATCCACAAAACTATCCATCTCCAGCAACAGTTTTTCACATAGATCTGAATCCCTCATGAACAATAATTTCCGCAACAGTTCTACACACTAGCTCCCACGTCATTAAGACCTATACCATTCTGCAACAAAGTTCTCCACACTAGCTCTATATCTCAAAACAATACCTTCATGCAACAGTTCTCCACACTAGCTCCAACTCACAAAAATACCTTCCTGCAACATTCCTCCCACTAGCTCCACCTCACAAAACTATAACTTTCTGCAACAGTTCTCTACACTAGCACCACATCCTGCAAAATAATACCTTCCTGCAATTTGTACATCAGTAGCTCCACATCACAAAACTATACATTTCTACAAACTGTTCTGCTACACTGGCTCATCATAAAATACAATACCTTCCTGCAAAGTTTTCCACACTGACTCCGATTCACAAAAACTACCTACCTTGTGGAACAGTTCTCCACAGTAGCTCCAGATCACAAAACAATACTTTCCTGCCACATTTCTACATACTAGGACCACAACTCAAAACTACCTTCCTGCAAAACAGTTTCTCCCCACCTAGGTCCACAACATAAAACAATACTATGCTGTGCAACAGTTCTCTAGCACTATCTCCACATCCACAAAATTACGTTTCTGCAACAGTTCTCCACACTGGCTCCCAATCACAAAAGTATACCTTCCAGCAGCAGTTTTCCACACACTAGCTCCACCTCACAAAACAATACCTTCCTTATTCAACAGTTCTCCACACTAGCTCCACCTCACAAAAACAATACCTTTCTGCAACAAACTTCTCACAATAGCTCCCCACCTGAAACACAGAGGTTTCTGCCTAGGAGTACACCACACTGGCTCCAAATCACAAAATTAACCTTCCAGGAACTGTTCTTCACACTAGCTCTGAATCAGCAGACCCTACATCTTCCTGCAACAGTTCTCCACACAGCCCACATCACAAAACAATACCTTCCTGCATCATTTCTATAAACAGTAGCTCCACATCCTAAAACAATACCTTCTTGCAGTTTCTCCACACGCTCCACCTCAGAAAACAATACCAGTATGCAAAGATTCCTCTACACTAGCTCCACATCACAAAACAATACCCTCCTGCATTATTTCTACACAGTAGCTCATCACAAAACCACACTACCTTCCTGCAACAGTTTCTCATCCCACAGGCACCACATGACAAAACCATCGTTTTCTGCAACACTTGTCCACACTGGCTCAGGAATCACAAAACTATATCTTCCAACAACTGTTCCTCACACTTCTGTAATCTACAGAACTGTCTTCTACCGGGCAACAGTTCTCCATACTAAGCTCTACCCACAAAACAATACTTTTCTGCACTAGCTTTTCTAAACAGTAGCTCCACATCCTCAAAACATGCCTTCCTGCAGCTGTTCTCTAAGACAAGCTCCACCTTGCAAAACACTACCAGTATCAAAGAGTTCTCTACACAGCTCCAGCCATCACAAAACAATACGTTTCTGCCGGAGTACACCACACTGGCTCCAAAATCTCAAAATTAACCTTCCAGGAACTAGTTCTTCAGCACTAGCTCTGAATCACAGAACTACGTATCTTCCTGCAACAGTTCTCCACCTAGCTCCACATCACAAAACAATACCTTCCTGCATCATTTCTAAACAGTAGCTCACACATCACAAAACAATACCTTCTTGCAGCGGTTCTCCACAAGCTCCACCTCAGAAAACAATACCAGTAGTACAAAGGTTCTCCCCACTAGCTCCCCCATCACAGAACAATACCTTCCTGCTTGTTTCTAGCACAGTAGCTCCACATCATAAAAAACTATACCTTCCTGCAACAGTGTTCTCCATCACAAGCACCACATGACAAAACAATACGTCCTCTGCAACACTTTTCCACACTGGCTCAGAATCACAAAACTCTATCTTCCAGCAACTGTTCCTCACACTAGCTCTGAATCACGAACTGTATCTTCCTGCAACAGTTCTCCACACTAGCCACTCTCCACAAAACAATACCTTCCTGCAAATCATTTCTAAACAGTAGCTCCACATCACAAAACAATACCTTCTTACATCGATTCTCCACACAAGCTCCACCTCAGAAAACAATACCAGTCTGCAAAGGTTCTCTACACTAGCTCCACATCACAAAACAATACATTCCTGCATTGTTTCTGCCAGATAGCTCCGAATCACAAAACTATACCTTCCAGCAACAGTTCTTCACAGAGCTCCCAATCACAAAACTATACCTTGCACAACAGTTCTACACACTAGCTCTACATCACACAACCTGTTCCTTCCTGGAAAACAGCTCTCCACACAACCCACCTCACAAAAAAATATGTTTCTGCAACAAAGTTCTCCACACTGGCTCCGAATCACAAAACTATACCTTTCAGCAAAAGTTCTTCAAGCACTAGATCCCAATCACAAAACTATACCATCCGAACAACAGTTCTTCACACTAACTCCGAATCACAAAACTATATTGCCCTGCAACAAAGTTCTCCTAGCTCCAGATCACAAAAACAATACCTTCCTGCATCATTTCTAAAACAGTAGCTCCACATCACAAAACAATACCTTCCTGCACCAGTTCTACACACTAGCTCCACATCACAAAACTATACCTTACTGTAAGTTCTCCATACTTAGCTCCACGTCAAAAAACAATACCTTTCTGCATCAGTTCTCTACACTAGCTACACATCACAAAATAATATTTTCCTGCAACTGTTTTCCAGCACAGACTCGGAATCACAAAACTATACCTACCTGCAACAAGTTCTCACAGTAGCTCAAAATCACAAAACAATACTTTCCTGCCACATTTCTACACACTAGGTCCATATCACAAAACTATACCTCCCTCAACAGTTCTCCACGAATCTCCAAACCTCACAAAAACAATATCTTCCTCAACAGTTCTCCTTCCACTAGCTCCACATCACAGCTATACCTTCCCTATATCAATTCTCCACTCTAGCTCCACCTCAAAAACAATACCTTTCTGTAACAGTTTCTACCACTAGCTCCACATCACAAAACCATACCTTTCTGAAACAGTTCTGCACACTGGCTCCTGAATAATCACAAAACTTTACCTTCCAGCAACAGTTCCCTCCACAAGCTCCGAATCACAAAAATTATACCTTCCTGCAAGAGTTCCCACACTAGCTCCACATCACAAAACAATATGTTTCTGCAGCAGTTCTCCACACGGTCAATCCCAAACAATAGCCTACAACAGTTTTACACACTAGCTCAACCTCACAAAACAATACCTTTTCTACAACAGTTCTCTACACTAGCTCCAATACATCACAAAACAATAGCACCTTCCTGGAAACGGTTCTCTACGACTAGTCCACCTCACGTAAAACAATACCTTTCTGCAACTAGTCCTCCACTAGCTCCAAGATACAAAACAATACCTTCCTGCAACATTTCTTTGGCACTCCTAGCTCCACATCACAAAACTCTGCTTTCCTGGAAACGGTTCTCTACAGAGATCCACACCTCACAAAACAATACCTTTCTGCAACAGTCCTCTACACTAACTCCCACATCCAAAAACAATTCTTTCCTGCAACATTTCTGCACTAATTAGCTCCACATCAGCAAACTCTACCTTCCTTGCAACAGTTTCTCCATCCCTAGCTCCACTCACAAAACAATACCTTCCTGCAACATTTCTTCCCACAGTAGCTCCTCACAAACATGATGTATTTCTGCAACTGTTCTCTACACTGGCTATGTATCACAAAATATTACTTCCTGCAGCAGTTCTACACCTGCCTCCAAATCACAAATCATACCTAATTGCAAGACTTCCCCACACTAGCTCCATCACAAAACTTCACATTCTGCAACAGTTCCACACTAGCTCCGATCCACAAAACCTACCTTCCTGCAACAGTTCTCCACACTAGCTCCGAATCACAAAACTACCTTTAAGCAACAGTTCTAACTCCACCGCAGCTCCGAATCACCAAACAATACTTTTCCGGCAACATTTCTGGGCACACTAGCTCCAAATCACAAAGATATACCTTACTGCAACATTTCTCTACAGTAGCTCCACCTCACAAAAACAATACCTTCCTGGAAACAGTTCCCTCCACACTGGTTGAATCACAAAACTATACATTTCTAAAACGAATTCCCACACTATCTCCACCTCCAAAAAACAATCATTTACGAAACTGTTGTCTACACTAGTCCACCTACAAATAATAACTTTCCAACAGTTCTCTTCACAAGCTCCACATGACAAAACAATACGTTTCTGCTATAGTTATCCACACTGGCTCCGAATCATGCAAAAATACCTTCCTGCAACAGTACTACACACTAGCTCCACTCACAAAACTATATGACATTCTGCAACATTTTTCTCCACAGTAGCTCCACCTCACAAAACAATACCTTCCTGGAAACAGTTCTCCACTAGCTCCACATCACAAAACAATATGTTTCTGCAACAGTTCTCCACACTGGCATTTTTAATCTTTAGCAAACATAACTTTCTCAACAGTTCTCCACGAATTGATCCACCTCACAAAACAATACATTTCTGCTGAAACAGTTGTCTACACTAGCTCCACATCACCAAACAATACATTTCTGCAACAGTTCTCCACACTGGCTTCGAACTGCCAAACTAACACCTTCCCTACAAAACTGTTCTACTAGCTCAAAACACCCAACAAAAAACAATACCTTTCTTCTCAGCAGTTCTCTACACTTAGCAATCCACATCACAAAACTAATATGTTTCTGCAACAGTTTTCCACAATGGTGCTGGATACAAAAATATCCTACCTGCAACAGTTCTCACACTAGCTCCACCTCTCAATACTATGCATTTTCTGCAACAGTTCTCCACACTAGCTCCACACATCACAAAACAATACCTTCCTGCATTATTTCTACGTACACTGGAGCTCCATATCACAAAACCATACCTTCCTGCAACTTAGTTCTCCACACTAGCTCCACCTCCACCAAAAACAATATCTTCCTGCAACAGTTTTACACACTAGCTCCACATCACAAATCTATACCTTCCTGCAAACAGTTCTCCACACTAGCACATCCACAAAACTATACCTTCCTCAACAGTTTTCCACAGTAGCTCCACCTCACGAAACAATACCTTCTGAACTTTCTCTACAATAGCTCAACATCAGCAAAATATACCTTCCCTGCAACAGTTCTGCAACACTGACTCCGAATCACAAAACTTTACCTTCCAGCAATAGCTCTTCACACAAACTCTGGAATCCCAAAACTATACATTCCTGCAAGAGTTCTCCACACTAGTTCCACATCACAAAACAATGCCTTCCTGCAACATTTCCACTGTAGCTCCACATCACAAAACTATACCTACTGCTGCAACTGTATCCACTCACCTGGCTATGTATCTCAAATTAATACCTTCTTGCAACTATTCTCCACACCCTAGCTCCTAACATTACAAAACAATACATTTCTGCAACAGTTCTCCACACTGGCTCCGAATCACAAATCTATTCCTTCCAGCAACAAGTTCTTACACTAGCTCGGATCACAAACCTAACCTTCCTGCAACAGTTCTGTACACTAGGTCGACTATCCAAAACTTCTCATCCTGCAACCCTTCTCCACACTACCTCCATTGGCAAAACACTACCTTCATTCAAACAGTTCTCCACAGTAGCTCTACCTCAAAAAACAATACCTTTACAGTTCTCTACGTTAGCTCCACATCACAAATCAATACGTTTTCAGCAATACGTCCGCACTGGCTCCACGTCACAAAATATCAATACGTTTCTGGTACAGTTCCCCACACTGGCTCCACGTCACAAATAACATACTTTCTGCAACAGTTCTCCACACTTGCTCCACGTCACAAAACAATATGTTTCTGCAAACAGTTCCCCACACTGGCACCGAATTTTAAAACCTTATACCTTCCAGGAACAGATCTTCACACCTCCGAATCCTACAAAACATACTTTCCTGAAACATTTCTACACTAGCTCACCAGATATACTTCCTTCCTGCAACAGTTCTCACACTAGCTCCACCTCACAAAACAATAGTTTCTTCAACAGTTCTTCCACACTGGCTCCGAATCACAAAACCAGTACCTTCCGCAACCTTAGTTCTTTCCACACAGCTTCGAGAATCCCAAACTACATTCTTGCAACAGTTCTACACACACTAGCTCCACATCACGAAACTTATGAAACCTTCCAGCAACCTTTTAAGCCACACAGTAGCTCCACTTCACAAAACACTACCTTTCATCAATGGGTTCTCCAAAATAGCTCCACCTCACCAAAACAATACCTTTCTGCAACAGTTCTCTACATTAGCTTCCTACATTACAAAACAATACCTTCCCTGCAACAGTTCTCCACACACTAGCTCCACCTCACAAAACAATACCTTTCTGCAACAGTTTTCTAAGCTAGCTCCACATCACAAAACCATACGTTTCTGCAGCAGTTCTCCACACTAGCTCCAAATCACAAAAACGATAACTTCCTGCAAGTTCTCCACAGTAGCTCCACCTCACAAAACTATTTTCATTCTGCAAACAGTTTTCTACATTAGCTCCAAATCACAAAACAATACGTTTCTGCAAAGGTTCTCCACATGGCTCCGAATCACAAGTATGAGCAACTTTTTGCCTGCCGTTCTCCACACTAGCTCCACCTCACAAAACAATCCTTTCTGCAACAGTTCTCTACACTAACTCCAACAACCTAATTAATACTTTCCTGCAACAGTTCTGCACACTGGCTGAATCATAAAACTCACCTTCCAAGAACAGTTCTTCACAAAAAGCTCCAATTCACAAAACTCTACCCTTCCTGCAACAGTTCTCCAACACTAAGCTCCACATCCACAAAACAATACCTTCCTACTTTATCCTACACAGTATCTCCACATCAAAAACAATACACTTTCTAAAAACTGTTCTCCACATACTAAGGCATCACAAAATAATACCTCCCTACAACAGTTTTTTCACACTGTCCGAATCACAAAACTATACCTAATTGCAACAGTTCTCCACACCCTAGCTCCAAATCCCCAAAACAATACTTTCCTGCAACATTCCTACACACAGCTCCACATCACAATACTATACCTTCCTGCAACAATTCTCCACACTAGCTCCATATCACAAAAACAATACCTTCCTGCATCATTTCTACACAGTAGCTCCACATCCAAGCAAAACCTTACCTTCCTGCAACAGTTCTAGAGCACTGGCTTCACTCTCACAAAAACAATATGTTTCTGCAACAGTTCCCCACACCAGCTCCGATCCACAAACTATACCTTCCAGAATACAGTATATCTCACTTACTAGCTCCGAATCACAAACAACACTTTCCTGCAAGATTTCTACACTAGTTACACCCTCACAAAACAATACCTTTCTGCAACAGTTCCTCTATACTCGGTCCATATCACAAAACAATATGTTTCTGCCTTCAGTTCTCCAACACTGGCTCACCAAATATACCTACCTTCTACAAATACATATTTACACACTAGCTCTACCTCACAAAACAATACCTTTCTGCAAAGTCAGTTCTCATACGCTACCAAAACATCACAAAACAATACCTTCCTGGAAACTGTTCTCTACAGCACTAGTCCACCTCACAAAACATGCCTTTCTGCTACGTCCTCTACACTAGCTCCACATCACAAAACGATTCTTTCCTCCCAACATTTCCACACACTATCTCCACATCACAAAACTCTACCTTAATGCCAAAAGTCTCACACTAGCTCCCATCACAAAACAATCCTTCCTGCAAAACATTTCTTCACGTAGCTCCACATCACAAAATGATATCTTTCTGCAACTGTTCTCTACACCTGGCTATGCTACTCACAAAATAATACCCCTTCCTGAAACAGTTCTACACACTGGCTCCGAATCACAAATCTGTGCCCGAATTACAAGAGTTCCCCCACACTAGCTCCACCTCACAAAAACTATACATTCCTGCAACAGTCTACGCCTAGCTCCACATCACAAAACCATACTTTTCTGCCCCAGCACTTCTCCACTGGCTCAGAACTGCACAAAACCAGCACCTTCCTGCAACAGTTCTCCACGGAATGTTCCCCTCACAAAACATATACCATTCTACAACAGTTCTCCACACATCTCCACCTCACAAAACAATACGTTTCTTGCAAACATTTCACCACACTAGTTCCCAATCACAAAACTATCCATTCCAGCAACAGTTCTTCACACTAGCAACCCGAATCTACAAAACAATACTTTCCTGCAACATTTCTACACACTAGCTCCACATCACAAAACAATACTTTCCCCTGCAACAGTTTTTGCCTACCTAGCTCCAAATCACAACCAATACCTTTCTGCAACAGTTCTCTACACTGAGCACCACATCCCAATACCTCGTTTCCTGCAACAGTTTTCCACACTGGCTCCGAATCACAAAACTATACCTTCCAAAACAGTTCTTCACACTAGCTCCCGAATCACCAAAACTATAACTTCAACCACCGTTCTCTGTAGCTCCATCACAAAACACTACCTTCATGCAAACAGTTCTCCACAATAGCTCCAACTCACAAAACAATACCTTTCTTCAACAGTTCTCTACCACATTAGCTCCAAATCACAAAACAAATAAGTTTCACCAAAAGTTCTCAACACTGGCTCCGAATCGCAAAGAGTAAACTTCTTGAACAGTTCTCCACACTAGCTCTAACTCACAAAACTATACATTTCTGCAACGAAGTTTCTGCCACTAGCTCCACATCACA
>CAWTZC010000921.1:0-19510 GCA_963919715.1 Microtus obscurus | reverse complement strand
AAACTATACCTTCCCGGCAGAATCTCCACACAGCTCCCCACCTCACAAAAACTATACCATTCTGCAAAAGGTTCTCTACACACTAGCTCCACATCACAAATAATCCGTTCCATCAGTTCTCCACACTGATCCATTCACAAATTATACTTCCTGCCAACGTTCTCCACACTATCCCCCCACAACCATCACCTTTCTGCAAATATCTCCACTGGCTCCACATCCCAAACTAATACTTTTGCAACAGTTGTTCACACTGGCTCCGAATCTCAAAACTTCCTTTCAGCAGCAGTTCTTCACAGTAGCTCCCAATCATACTATCCTTGCTGCAACAGTTCTACACACTAGCTCCACATCACAAAACTATACCTTCCTGGAAACAGCTCTCCCCACAACTCGGCCTCACAAAACAATACCTTTCTGCAACCAGTTCTCCACACAATCTCCCCATCACAAAACAATAGCTTCCTGCATCATTTCTACTACTGTATCTACATCCACAAACAACTATACCTTCCTGCAGCAGATCTCCACACTAGCTCCACCTCCCACACTTCACCATTCTTCAAAGGTTGTCTACCTAGCTCCACATCCACCCAACTCTAATACGTTTCTTCCATCAGTTCTCCACACTGGATCCGATTCCCCAATTTATACCTTCCTGCACCAGCGGTTCTCCACACTAGCTCCACCTCACCCCCAAAACCATACCATTCTGCAAGGTTCTCTACACTGGCTCCACATCTCACAAAATAATACGTTTCTGCAACAGTTGTTCACACTGGCTCCAATCCAAACTATACCTTTCAGCAACAGTTCTTCACAGTAGCTCCCAATCCCGCAAAACTATACCTTGCTGCAACAGTTCTACACACTAGCTCCACATCACAAAACTATACTTTCCTCAGAAACGCTCTCCACACACTCAGCCTCACAAAACAATACCTTTCTGCAACAGTTCTCTACACTAGCTCCACATCACCAAACAGTTTCTCATGCAACAGTTCTCCACTGGCTCCCACCTCACAAACCAATACCTTACCCCAACAGTTCTTCCTTCTCCACATCACAACTACCTTCTTTCAGCATTTCTCCACACTAACTCCCTCAAAAACAATACCAGTCTGCAAAGAGTTCTCTCCACTTGCTCCACATCACAAACAATACCTTACTCATTCTTTCTACACATAGCTCCACATCCCTATACTTCCTGCAGCAGTTCTCATCACACACCACATGATACGTTTCTCACACTTGTCCACACTGATCCAATCACAAAACTACCCCCTTCCACAACCGTTCTTCATATTTGCTCCTAAATCACACCCTTCCCTACAACAGTTCTACACACCTAGCTCCACATACAAAGCTAACTACCTTCCTGCAACATTATCCACACCAGCTCCACCTCACCACACCATACCTTCGTGGACAGTTCTCCACACTAGAGTGCCCCTCACCAAAAAAACAATACCTTTCTGCAACAGTTCTCCACACTGGTTCCCAAATCACAAATTATACCTGCTTGCAACAGTTCTCCACTCTAGCTCCACATCACAAAACAGTACCATCCTTATATTTCTACACAGTAGAGTCCCCTTCAAATATACCTCTTCCTGCAACAGTAATCTTAAGCTTCACATGACAAAATACGATTTCTGCAACAGTTGTCCACACTGCTCCGAATCACAAAACTATACCTTCCAACAACTGATACTTCACAGTAGCTCCCAATCACAAAACTATACCTTGCTGCAAAAACAGTTCTACACACTAGCTCCACATCTCAAACTCTACCTTCCTGGAAACAGCTCTCCACACAACTCGTCCTCTCAAAACAACGCCTTTCTGCAACAGTTCTCTACACTAGCTCCATCACAAAACATACGTTTCTGCAACAGTTCTCCACAGTGGCTCCAAATCAAACCCTACCTTCCTGCAACAGTTCTCCACCTAGCTCCCCCTAACAAAACAATACCATTCTGCCAAGGTTCTCTACCACTACCTCCACATCACAAAACCATACGTTTCTGCAGCAGTTCTCACACTGGCTCCGAATCTTAAAACTATACACCTTCCAGCAAGAGTTCATCACACTAGCCCAATCCACAGAACAATATCTTCCTGCAACAGTTCTTCACACTACTCCACCTCTATCACAACAATCCTTCCTTCATCATTTCTCCCACATCCGCTCTAATATACCTTCTCACAACAGTTCCCCACATAGCTCCCACTCACAAAACAATACCTTCCTGCAGCAGATCTCCCCTCTCTCCTCACAAAACCATACCATTCTGCAGAGGTTCTCTACACTAGCCTCCCATCACAAAACAAAATACGTTTCTGCAGCAGTTCTCTCCACACTGGCTCCAATCAAATTTACCTTCCTGCAACGGTTCTCCACACTACTCCACCTCCCAAAATCATACCATTCTGCAAAGGTTCTCTCACACTCCACATCACAAAATAATACGTTTCTCACATGATTGCTCCCCCCTCTAATCACAAAACTATACCTTTTCCACAACATTTGGATTCTTTACACAGTAGCTCCCAATCACAAAACTATACCTTGCTGCAAGCAGTTCTACACACTAGCTCCCATCACAAAACTATACCTTCCTGGAAGCTAACACTCTCCACACTCGGCCTCACAAAAACAATACCTTTCTGCAGCAGTTCTCTACACTAGCTCCACATCCACAAAACAATACGTTTCTGCACCAGCAGTTCTCCCACACTGGGCTCCACCTCACAAAACAATACCTTCCTGCAACAGTTCTTCACACTAGCTCCACATCACAAAACAATACCTTCTTGCAGCGTTCTCCACACTATCGCTCCACCTCAAAAAACAATACCAGTCTGCAAAGAGATTTCTCTCCCTTGCCTCCACATCACAACAAACACCTTCCTGCATTCTTTCTACACAGTATCTCCACATCACAAACTATACTCCATTCCTTGCAGGATTCTCATCTCTTTATCCCTACAAAAATTACGTTTCTGCAACACTTGTCCACACACATCCCACAAAACTATACCTTCCACAACCGATTTCTTCATTCCATCCAAACAATACCTTCCTACAACGTTCTCCCACCCAGCTCCCCTACCAAAGCTATACCTTCCTGCAACTATTTCCCACTAGCTCCACCTCACCACAACCACACCTTCCCACTGAAACAGTTCTCACACCCTAGATCCACCTCACAAAACAATACCGTTCTGCAACAGTTCTCCACACTGGTTCCCAATCACCAAATTATACTTCCTGCAACAGTTCTCCCCACCTACTCTCCCAAAAACAGTACCATCCTGCGATATTTCTACACAGTAGAGGTCCACATCTCACTTTACCTTTTCTTCTGCAGCAGTAATCCCAGAAGCTACACTGACAAAAGAATACGTTTCTGCAACAGTTGTCCACACCTGGCTCCGATCCAAAAACCCCCACTTCCAGCAACAGTTCTTCCCATTTAGCTCCACAATCCAAATATACTTGCTCAACAGTTCTACACCTCTCCACATCCCTAAACCATACCTTCCTGAACAGCTCTCCACACAACTCGCCCCTCACAAAAGCAATACCTTTCTGCAACGGTTCTTTACACTAGCTCCACTCCCCAAACTCATACGTTTCTGCAACAGTTCCCCACAGTGGCTCCAAATCACACAAACTATACCTTCCTGCAACAGTTCTCCACACTAGCTCCACCTAACAAAACAATACCATTCTGCAAAGGTTCTCTACACTACCTCCACATCACAACATACGTTTCTGCAGCAGTTCTCCACACTGGCTCCATCCACTTCCTTCCACAAAGTTTCATCCACTACCCAATCACAGAACAATATCTTCCTGCAACAGTATCTTCTACACTAGCTCCATATCACAAAAACAATACCTTCCCTTTATCCATTTCTCACAGATAAGCTCCACATCCTAAACTATACCTTCCACTGCAACAGTTTCCCCACCCCCTAAGCTCCACATCACAAACACACCTTCCTACCTTCAGATCTCCACACTAGCTCCACCTCACTGCAAAACCATACCATTCTGCAAGGTTCTCACTATAGCTCCACATCCACAAATATACGTTTCTGCAGCAGTTCTCCACACTGGCTCCCGAATCACAAAATTATACCTTCCTGCAACTTGATTTCTCCACACTAGCTCCACCTCACAAACACAAAATACTTTCTGCAACCCAGTTCTCTACACTAGCTCCACATCCACAAAACAATACGTTTCTGCAACAGTTCTCCCTAGTCCCCTCTCAAACCAATCTTCCTGCACTCATTCTCACCTAGTCCCATCCAAACACTACAGATTCTTATCTCCCTATTAATAATCTTTCCTGCAACAGTTTTCCACCCTGGCTACAAATCACCAATATACCTAATTATTCTCCCCTTCTAAAAATACTTTAACATTTCTCCCCCTGCTCCACCTCACAAATTCTTTTCTGCAAAGTTCTCTACACACTAGCACCACATCCCAAAATAATACCTTCCCTGCAACAGTTGTACACAGTAGCTGCCACATCACAAACATACACTTTCTGCAACTGTTCTGCACACATCACATTAACATCTTCCTCAACAGTTTTCCCCCCTACTCCATAACTTCCTACTAACAGTTAGCACACAGTAGCTCCAAATAACAGGAAACAATATTTTCCTGCCCCTTTCTACCACACTATGTCCCCAACTCAAATCATACCTTCCTACATTTCTCCACACTAGTCCACATCCACAAACCAATTTTCTGCAAGCCACTACTCACATCACAAAAAATTATTTCTCAACATTCTCAACCGCTCCCAATCCAAAACTATACCTTCCAGCAACTCTCTTCCTCTCTCTGAATCTAAATCTTTCCTGCAACGTTCTCCCACACCTAGCTCAACCTCACAAACATTTTTTTTCCACACTAATTCTCTTCATACACGTTCCCCTAATCCACCTCACAAAACAATACCCATTCCTACATCATTCCTCCTATCCCCACTGCTATACCTTCCTACCCCAACCAGTTCTTCACACCAACTCCCACATCACAAAACAATACCTTCTTGCAGCAGTTCTCCACACTGCTCCACCTCAAAAATCCTAAATTTCTCACACTTGCTCCACATCACAAAACAATACCTTCCTCGTTCTTTCTACTGCTAACTCCTCCCAAAAACTATACCCTTCGCAACAGTTCTCATCACAGCCTATGTTTCTCCTTTGCACACAAATCTAAATCACAAAACTATATCTTCCAGCAACAGTTCTTCATATTATTTGCTCTGAATCCAAACAATACCTTCCTACAACAGTTCTACACACTAGCTCCACATCCAAATATCCTCACTTGCACATTAGTCCACACTAATCCCCTCACCCACAATTCTACAAACAGTTCTCCACACTAGGTCCACCTCAAAAACAATACCTTTCTGCAACAGTTCTCCCCTGGTTCCCCAATCACAAAATTATACCTTCCTGCAACAGTTCTCCACCTAGCTCCACCTCTCAAACTCATTACCATCCTCGATATCTTCTACACAGTAGGTCCACATCACAAAACTATAACCTTCCTGCAACAGTAATCATCAGCTACACATACAAAATATTTTCTGCAACAGTTGTCCACACTGATCCATCACAAACTACACCTTCCCAGCAACCAGTTCTCCACACTGGCTCCGAATCCTCTTAACTATTCGTTCCAGCAACAGTTCTTCACACTAGCTCCGAATCACAGAACAACTTATCTTCCCCTGCACCAAGGTCTCCACACAAGCTCCACATCACAAAACAATACCTTCCTGCATCATTTCTACATAGTAGCTCCACATCACAAAACTATACCTTCCTGCAACAGTTCTCCCTCCTCCACATCAAAACAATACTCTCCTACTGTTCTCCACCTCTCTCCACCTCCAACAATACCATTCTGAACTAGCTCCACATCCCTACACAATACGTTTTCTGCAAGTTTCTCCACACCTGGCTCCTTAATCACAAAACTATACCTTCCAAAAACTCTTCTCCACACAGCTCTACCTCACAAAAAAATACCTTTCTGCACCCAGTTCTCCCTTCCCATAACACATTGTTTCTGCACAGTTTTCCAATTTTCTTACCTACCTGCAACAGTTCTACACATCCCCTCACAAAACAATACCTTTCTGAAACCAGTTCTCTACACAGCTCCCCTTATAACAGACTATACGTTTTTCCGCAACAGTTCTCCATACTGCTCCAGAATCCTCAAACTATTACCTTCCCTGCAAATGTTCTCCCACTCTTGCTCAAACTCTCAAAGCAATCTTTCTGCATCAGTTTCTCTACACTAACTCCACATAACAACTTATAATACCTTCCTTCAACAGTTCTGCACACTCGGCTCAAATCAAAATACCTATAACTTCCCAGCACCAGTTCTTCCACTTCGAATCACAAAACAATTCCAACACTACAGCAATTCTATGCAGTAGCTCCACATATCAAAACAATACCTTTCTGCAACTGTTCTCCACACTGTCTCCGCATCACAAAATAATATCTTCCTGCAACAGTTTTTTCCACCTACTCCGAATCACAAAACTATACCTACCTGCAACAATTCTCCACAGTAGCTCCTACAAAACCATAAATGCCTGCCACATTTAAACACACAAAGTCCCATCAAAAACTATGCCTTCCCTGCAACTTAGTTCTCACTCACTAGCTCCACCTCACAAAAAAATAAATTCTGCAAAAGGTTCTCTACATCACATCCAAACTTGTTTTGCAGTTCTCCACACTGGCTCCAATCTCAAACTATTCCTTCCAGCAACAGTTCTTCCCACTACTCCTAATCACAAATATCTTCTAGTTCTCCCCTATCCCACATCAAAAAACTATACCTACTACTCAACATTTCTCCCCTCTCCAACTCCCCCAAACAATACCTTCCTGGAAACGTTCTCTCTGCTCCACATCCAAAGCAACCCTTCCTCAACATTTCTACCACACTATCCAAAACTATACCTTACTGCAACAGTTCTCTACCCTAACTCCACATCACAAAAATAATACCTTCCTGCAAATTTCTGCACACTATCTCCAATCACAAAACCTATATATTCCTGCAACTATTCTCTACACTACTCCAAATCAAAAAACAAAATTTTCCTGCAACATTTCACTAGCTCCACATCACAACCTTCCGCAGTTCTCCCCACTAGCTCCACATCACACAATTACTTCCCACTTGCAACAGTTCTCCACACTAGCTCTAATCACAAAGTATACCTTCCAGCAACAGTTCTTCACACTAGGTCCTGAATCACAAACTTCTACCTTCCCTACAACAGTTCTCCACACTACTCCCATCACAAACTACTCACCTTCTGCAAAGTTTTCCCACACTAGTCGAATCGCAAAAGTATACCTTCCAGCAACAGTTCTTTCACACTAAGTCTGAATCACAAAACTATACCTTCCTGCAACAGTTCTCCACAGTGGCTCCACATCACAAAACAATATGTTTCTATGCAACCATTTTCCCACAATGGTGCTGATCCCCAAAAATATACCTACCTAACAGTTCTACACCTAGCTCCAACTCACAAAACAATACCATTCTGCAAAAGTTCTCTACACTAGCTTCACATCACCAAAACAAATACGGTTCTGCAACAGTTCTACATACTGCTCCAAATCCACAACTTACTTCTTGCATGTATTTCTCCACTCTAGCTCCACCTCCTAGCAATACTTTCCTATAACAGTTCTCTCCACTAGCTCCACATAAAACAAAAATAACCTTCATTCAACAATTCTCACACAATCTCCAATAACAACTAAACTATACTTCCACACCAGTTCTTCACCCTACTTCCATTAAAACAATTTCATCAGTTCTATACACAAGCTCACATAACAACAATAAACTGTTTCTCCACACTCAGCTACCATCACAAAATAATACCTTCTAACAGTTTTTCCACACTGACTCCGAATCACAAAACTACTACCACAACAATTTCTCTTCAGTAGCTCCAAATCACCAAACAATATTTACACCTGCCACATTTAAACACACAAGGTCCACATCCAAAACTATACCTTCCTGCAACAAAGTTCTCCTCACTAGCTCTTTACCTCACAAAAACAATACCATTCTGCAAGGTTCTCTCACTAGCTCCCATCTCAAAACAATACTTTTCAGGAGTTCTCCATACTGGCTCCAATCTCAAAACTATTCGTTCCAGCACAGTTCACTTCACACTAGCTCCGAATCACAGAACCAATATCTTCCTGCAACCAGTTCTCCACCCACTACTTTACTCACACAACAATACCACCTCCATCATTTCCATAGCTCCCATCACAACTATACCTTTCTGCAACAGTTCTCCACACTAGCTCCAAATCACAGAACAATACCTTCCTGCAACAGTTCTCCCACTAGCTCCAAATCACAAAAACATTTCCTCACTCACATATCCCATCCTACTACTACTTTTCCATTTCCCAATATCCTGCAACAGTTTCCACACTCGATCCAATCTCAAAACCCTTCCAGCAACGTTCGTCTCATTTCCCCATCACATTGCCTTCCCTACATCTTCCTACTCCACATCCTCCAAATTACTTCTTTAAACAGTCTCCACACCTCCCCTCCAAACAATTCCTTTCTACAACATTTCTCCACTAGTTCCATCATTTTTCTTTCCACACTGTTATACATTCCATCCACTTCCCACAATAAATCCCCCCTCACAAATCATTACATTTCTGAAACAGTTATCTACACTAGCTCCACTCACAAAACAATACCTTTCTGTACCAGATCTCCACACTGGCTTCAAATCCTGCAAAACTCTACCTTCCTTCATCTTTCCCCCTAGCTCCACCTCACAAACAATAACTTTCTGCAAAATTCACACACTAGCTCCACATAACAATTCTATATCTTCCCCCCCTCACTCCTATCACAGAACTATACCTTCCTACACAGTTCTCCACTACTCCCCTCCCACAAACAAAACCTTTCCGCAACAGTTCTCTACACATCTATGCATCACAAAATTATACCTTTCTGCAACGGTTCTCTACTCTTATCTCCACATCACAAAACAATACGTTTCTGCAACAATTCTCAACACCTGGCTCCAATCGTAACTCTCATTCTTTCTGCAACAGACTTCTCCACACTCAAATCCAATTCACAAAACCATACATTTCCTGAAACAGTTGTCTACACTAGCTCCACATCTCCCACAAAACAATCTTCCTGCAACATGATTCTCCCCACTACTCAACTACTCACAAAACAATAACCATTCTGCAAGGTTCTCCACACTGTCTCAAGGTCCACAAAACTTCTACCTTCCTGCAACAGTTCTCTCACACTAGCTCACACATCCACCAAACAATACCTTCCTACAACTTTTCCACCACAGTAGCTCCACATCACAAAACTATACCTTCCTGCAACAGTAATCATCACAAGCTCCAAATCCAAATGCATACGTTTCTGCAACAGTTGTCCCCACATGGCTCCAATCACAAAACCTCCTTCCCAACAACTGTTCTACACAGTAGCCACCAATCACAAAACAATACCTTGCTCAACAGTTCTACACCTACTCCACTCACAAAACAATACCTTCCCCGCAAACAGCTCTCCACACAAATCCACCTCACAAAACAATACCTTTCTGCAACAGTTCTCTACACTAAGCTCCACATCACAAAAACAATACGTTTCTGCAACAGTTCTCCACACTGGCTCCGAAGATCACAAAAGCCTATACCTTCCCTGCAACAAGTCTCCCACCCCAATCCACCTCACAAAACTAAATACATTTGTAAACAGTTGTCTACTCTACTCCTCCCAAAAAATACGTTTCTACAACAGTTCTCCACATTGGCTCCAATCACAAAACTATACCTTCCTGCAACTCTTCTCACACACAAGCTCTATCTCTCAGAAAACAATACCTTTCTACAGCAATTCCTCTACTCTATCCACAAAACAATATGTTTCTGCAAAAGGTTTCCCCACCCCTGGTGCTAATCACAAAAATATACCTACCTGCAATAGTTCTCCCACTAAACTCCACCTTTCAAACAATACTGCCTTTCTGAAACAGTTCTCTACACTAGCTCCACATAACAAAACAATACTTTCTCCAACGATTTCTCCATACTGGCTCTGAATCCCTAAACTATCCTTGCCTGCAACTTCTTCTCCCACACACTAGTCCCCTCACAAAGCAATATCTTTCTGCAACAGTTCTCTACACTAGCTCCCATACAAAACAATACCTTCCTTTAACGTTCTCACACTGTCCCCAATCCAAAAACTATACCTTTTCCCACCCAGTTCTTCACAGTAGCTCCAATCTCAAAACAATTTCTTCCTGCAACAGTTCTATGCAAAGTCTCACTACAAAACAATACTTTTCTGCAAATGTTCTCTCACACTGTTAATCCAATATATACTTCCTGCAACAGTTTCCCACTAACTCCCAACTATTCCACTACCTGCAACAGTTCTCCACAGTACTCCAAATCACAAAACAATACTTTCCTACCACACATTTTTATACACACAAGGTCCACATCACAACTATACTTTCCCTGCAACAATTCTCCCTCTCTCACCTCACAAAACAATACCATTCTCCACAAGGTTCTCTATACTAGCTCCACGTCCCAAAACAATACGTTTCTGTAGAAGTTCTCCACACTGGCTCCAATCACAAAACTATTCTTCAGCAACGTTCTTCACACTATATCAAACTATCTTCCATGCAACAGTTTTCCACACTGGCTCCACACATCCCCAAACATACCTTTCATCATTTCTACTGAAGTAGCTCACATCACAAACAATACCTTCCTGCAACAGTTCTCCACACTAGCTCCACCTCACAAAACAATGCCATTCTGCACAAGGTTCTCTACACTAGCTACACATCCCAAAATAATACGTTTTGCAGCAATTCTCCACACTGGCTCCGAATCACAAAACTATACTTTCCTAAATCACCAGTTCTTCACACTAGCTCCAAATCACAAATCAATACCTTCCTGACAGCAGTTCTCCACACTAGCTCAACATCACAAAACAATACCTTCCTACATCATTTTTACTCAGTAGCTCCACATCACACACCTAAACACCTTCCAGCAACAGTTCTTCACAATAGCTCCAATCACAAAAACTATGCCTTCCTGCAACAGTTCTACCCCACACACTAGCTCCTCCAAAACTATACCTTCCATGAAACAGCTCTCCACACAACTCCCCTCCCCCCCAAACAATACCTTTCTACAACATTTCTCTACACTAGTTCCCTCACAAACAATACGTTTCTACACGCATTCTCCCACACTAAACTCGAATCACAAAACTTATACCATCACTGCAACCAGTTTCCTCCCACAATAATCCACCTCCCACAAAACAATACATTTCTGAAAACAAGTTATCTACACTAGCTCCACATCACAAAACAATATGTTTCTGCAACACTTCTCCCACTGGCTCAAAACAACAAAACTATACCTTCCAGCAACAGTTCTTCACAGTTGCTCCACATCTAAACAATACCTTTCTGTCCAATCTCCACCTGGCTCAAAATCACAACTCTACCTTCCTGTATCTGTTCTCCACCTACTCCACCTCACAGAACAACAACTTTTCTGCAACAGTTCTACACACTAGCTCCACATAACAATTCTATATCTTCTAGTTCTCCACACTACCTCCCACATCCACAGAACTATACTATCCTGCAACAGTTCTCCAAACCCAGCTCCACCTCTCTAAACAAAACCTTTCTGCAACAGTTCTCTACACTCAATTGCATCACAAATTTATCACCTTTCTACAGCGGTTCTCTACATTACTCCACATCACAAAACAATACTTTCTGCAACAATTCTCAACACTGCTCCAGATCGTAAAGCTATACCTTTCTGCAAACAGTTCTCCACACCTGAGCCAATTCACAAAACAATAGCTGTTTCTGAAACAGTTGTCTACACTAGCTCCACATCACAAAAACAATACCTTCCTACAACAGTTCTCCACACTAGCTCCACCTCACAAAAACAATCCAACATTCTGCAAAGGTTCTCCCACTGTCTCCATCCACACATCTATACCTTCCTGCAACGTTCTCCCCTAGCTCCACTCACAAAACAATCACCTTCCTACAATATTTCTTCCCAGTACTCCACATCACAAAACTATACCCTTCCTGCAACAGTAAATCATCACAAGCTCCACCATCCAAAATCATACGTTTCTGCAACAGTTGTCCCCTGGCTCAATCACAAAAATTATACCTTCCAGCAACAGTTCTTCCACAATATCACCAATCACAAAACAATACTTTCCTCTCTCCACATCACGAAAACAATACCTTCCTGGAAACAGCTCTCTACACAAATCCACCTCACAAACAATACCTTTTCTGCAGCGCTAATGATTCTCTACACTAGCTCCACATCCCCCAAACAATATGGTTTCTGCAACAGTTCTCCACACTGGCTCCAATCTCTATACCTTCCTGCAACAGTTCTCCACCCCAATCCACCTCCAAACAATCTTTACAGTGATTTCTACTCTACCTCCCCAAAAAATACGTTACTGCAACAGTTCTCCATTGGCTCCAATCACATTCCTTCCTGCAACTCTTCTCCTAATCTCTATCTCACAAAACATACCTTTCTACCCACAACAGTTCTCTACTCTACCTCCACACTCTCCAAACAATATGTTTCTGCAAAAGTTTTCCACACTGGTGCCAATTACAAAAATATACCCACCTGCAATAGTTCTCCACACTAGCTCCACCTCCACAAAGCAATATCCTTTCTGCAACAGTTCTCTCACTCTCCACATACAAAGTAATACCTTCCTTTAACAGTTCTACACACTGTCTCCAATCAATTTTTTTTCCCATTATTCACCTATCATCACAAAACCATTTCTTCCTGCAACAGTTCTAGCCAGTAGCTCACATAACAAAACAATACCTTTCTGCAACTGTTCTCACACACACTGCTACGCATCACAAAATAATACCTTCCTGCAACAGTTCTCCACATTACGAATCACCAATCATTCCCCCCAGTTCTCTCCACTCCCCTAGCTCCAAATCGCAAAACACCCTTCCTACTATATTTCCCCTACTTCAGCTCCACATTACAAAATGATACATTTCTGCAACAGTTCAACACACTGCTCGCTTCACACCATAATACCTTCCTGCACCACAGTTTTTCCTTAACTCCGAATCACAAAACTATTCCTCCTGCAACGTTCTCCACATAGCTCCAAATCCAAAAACACTTTTCCTACCACATTTATACAAACAGGTCCACATCACTTAAAATCTTTCCATACAACAGTTCTCCACACTCTCCACCTCACTAAAAAACAAAACCATTTCTGCAAAGGATCTCACCACCTAGCTCCACAACACAAAACTTTTCTTATGAAGTTCTCCCCACTGGCTCCAATCACACTCTTCCTTACAGCAAAAGTTCTCCACACGGCTAGTCCAGTGCAAACAACATCTTCAGTCAACGTTTTCCACACCAGCTCCCATCACAAAACAGTACCTTCCTGCATCATTTCTATGATAGCTTCACATCACAAAACAATACCTTCCCACTGCAACAGTTCTCCACACTAGCTCCACCTCACAAAACAATACCATTCTGAAGTTCTCTCACTAGCACACATCAAATACGTTTTTTCTGCAGCAATTCTCCCACGGCTCCAAATCCCCAAACTAACTACCTTCCTTAACAGTTCTTCACACTAGCTCCAAATCACCAGAACAACACCTTCCTACAACACAGTTCTCCACACTAGCTCCAACATCACAAACAATACCTTCTTTTCACAGTAGCTCCACATCACAAAACTAAACCTTCCAGCAACACTTCTTCACAATAGCTCCCAATCACCAAGCCTATGCCTTCCTGCAACAGTTCTACACACTAGCTCCACATCACAAAACCATACCTTAAAACAGCTCTCACACAACTCCACCTCACAAACAATACCTTTCTGCAACAGGTCTCTATACTAGTTCCACATCACAAAACTATACCTTTCTGCAATAGTTCTCCCACTAATCCACCTCACAACATCATTTCTACGTTCCCCCTCACCAAACAATCGTTTCTGCAACAGTTCTCCACACTAACTCCAATAACACAATTATCCCTTCCGCAAGTTCTCCCCACTACTCCACCTCACAAAACAATACATTTCTGAATGTTACCTAGCTCCACTCCACAAAAAATAACTTTCTGCAACCAGTTCTCATCACAAGCTCCCTGCATGTTTCTACATCAGTTGTCCACACTAGTTCCGAATCACAAAACTATCTTCCAGCAACTGTTGTCTACACTAGCTCCCAATCACAAACCTATACCTTCCTACAACAGATTCTCTACCCACTAGCTCCACATCACAAAACAATACCCTCCCTGCCAACATTTCCCAAACACTAGCTCCACATCCACCATGTAAACTTCTACCTTCCCTGCAATAGTTCTCCCACACTAGCTCCTCCTCACAAAACAATACCTTTCTGCAACTATTCTCTCTACACTAGCTCCACATCACAAACTAATACTTTGGTGCAACAGTTATGAAGTGGCTCTGAATCCCCTCTATCCTTCCAGCAACAGTTCTTCCCACAATCAATCCAATCTACCTTTTAGCACCAGTTCTTCACAGTAGCAAACCGATCACAAAACATTTCTCCCATGCAACAGTTCTATACTCAATACCAAACAATACTTTTCTAAATGTTCTCCCCTATCATCACAAAAATAATCTTCCTCAGCAGTTTTCCCACTAACTCCAATCTCAAACTTATTCCTACCTCACAGTTCTCCACAGTGGCGCTCCAAATCACAAAACAAATACTTTCCCTACCACATTTATACACACAAGGTCCACATCACAAACTTACTTTCCTGGTTCTCCACTTCTCCACCTCACAATATTCTCAAGTTCTCTCTCTCCCTCACAAACTTTTCTTAATTCTCCCTGGTCAAATCACAAACCTATTCCTTCCTTCAAAAGTACCTATCACACTAGCTCCATTAAACAATATCTTCTCAAGTTTTCCCCTGCTCCACATCACCAAACATTACCTTCCTGCATCATTTCACCAGAGTAGCTGCACCCATCCTCAAAACAATACCTTCCTGCAACAGTTCTCCCACTACTCCACCTCACAAAACATCCATTCTGCAAGGTTCTCTACACTAGCTACATCCTATTTTCTCAATTCTCCCCTGCTCCAAATCACTTCTCCTTTCCATCAGCAGTTCTTCACACCAGCTCCAAATCACAGATCTACCTTCCTGCAACAGTTCTCCACACTACTCAACATCACAAAACAATACCTTCCTACATCATTTTTACCATAGCTCCACATCACAAACCTACAACCATTCAGCAACAGTTCTTCCCAATAATCCCAATCCAAAACTATGCCTTCCTGCAACAGTTCCACACACACTCCACATCACAAAAACTACTACCGTTCCTGAAACCTCTCCACACTCCTCCTCACAAAACAATACCTTTCTGCAACAGTCTCTATGCTAGTTCCACATCAAAAATCTATCCTTTCTCAAATTCCCACCTATCCCCTCCCAAAACCATACATTTCTAAACTGTTGTCTACACTATCCCCTCAAAAACTTTTCTATTCTCCCACTCCGAATAACAAAACTATACCTTCCTGCAACAGTTCTCCACCCCAATCCCCTCACAAAACAATACATTTCTGAAACAGTTTCTACTCTACTCCCATCCCAAAAAAATACGTTTCTGCAGCAGTTCTCCACAAACTTCGAATCACAAAATTTACCTTCCTACAACTCTTCTCCACACAAACTCTACCTCTCAAAACATTACCTTTCTGCAACAGTATTCTCTACTCTAGTCACATCTCAAAACAATATGTTTCTGCAAAAAGTTTTCCACACTGGTGCCGAATCACAAAAATATACCTACCTGCAATAGTTCTCCACACTAGCTCCCCTTTCAACAATACCTTTCTGAAACAGTTCTCTACACTAGCTCCACATAACAATACTTTCTACAACAGTTCTCCATACTTGCTCTTAATCCACACTATACCTTCCTGCAACTATTCTCCCACTATCCACCTCACAAAGCAATATCTTTCTGCAGCAGTTCTCTAAACTAGCTCCACATACAAAATAATACCTTCCTTTAACAGTTCTCACACTTCTCAAATCAAAACTATACCTTTTAGCACCAGTTCTTCACACTCTCCGAATCACAAACTCAATTTCTTCCTCCAACAGTTCTATGCAGTAGCTCACATAACAAAACAATAACTTTCTGCAACTGTTCTCCCACACTGCCCTACGCATCACCAAATAATACCTTCCTGCAACAGTTTTCCACACTCAGCTCCGAATCACAAAACTATTCCTTACAGCAAAAGTTCTTACCCACTAGTCAATACAAACAATATCTTCTGCAACAGTTTTCCACCACTAGCTCCCACATCACAAAACATACCTTCCTGCAACGTTCTCCATACTAGCTCCACCTCACAAAATACCATTCTACCAAGGTTCTCTCCCACTACACTCGTTTCTGCAGCAGTTCTCCAGACTGGCTCAATCACAAACTATTCGTTCCAGCAACATGATTCTTCACACTAGCTCCGAATCACAGAACAATATCTTCCATGCAACTAGTTCTCCACACTATCTTTACATCACACAAACAATACCTTCCTGCATCATTTCTTATCCTCCCACTATCCTTTCTGCACATTCTCCCACTTCCAAATCACAAACAATCTTCTCAACAGTTCTCCACACTAGCTCCTAATCACAAACCACTACCTTCCTGCATCCATTCTCACAGTACTCCACATCCAAAACTATCCTTTTTGCTTTATCAATTCTCATCACAAAGTTCCACATACAAAAGAATCTTTCTGCAACAGTTGATCCACACTGATCCAATCACAAAATACACCTTCCAGCAGTTCTTCCCTCTCCCAATCCCAAATATCCTTCCTGCAACAGTTATTTAAATTTACACCTACTCCACATCACTTTTCAGTTCCTGGAACAGTCTCCACACAACTCCACCTCACAAAACAATCCTTTCTACAACATTTCTCTACACTAGTTCCCATCCCAAAAACAATACGTTTCTCAACAGTTCTCCCACTTCTTCACAAAACTACTACCATTAACTTCCCCATGGATCCACCTCCCCAAACAATACATTTCTGAAACGTATCTACACTAGCTCCACATCACAAAACAATATTTTCTGCACACACTTCTCCACACTGGCTCAGAATAACAAAACTATGCCTTCCTTACATTCTTCACAGTTGCTCCACATCCTAAACATCCTTTCTGTACCAATTCCCACTCTCAAATCACAAAACTCTACTTCCTTATTTTACACTAGCTCCACCTCACAGAACAATAACTTTCTGCAACAGATTCCACACACTACTCCACATAACAATTCTATATCTTCCTGCAACAGTTCTCCCTACCTCCCCCTCACAGAACTATACTTTCCTGCAACAGTTCTCCAAACTAAGCTCCACCTCCCAAAACAAAACCTTTCTGCAACAGTTCTCTACACTGCTATCCATCACACATTATACCCATTTCTGCAATGGTTCTCTACATTAGCTCCACATCACAAACACGTTTCTGCAACAATTCTCAACACTGGCTCCAAATCGTAAAACTTCCTTTCTGCAACGTTCTCCACACTAGATCCAATTCACAAAACAATACATTTCTGAAACATTAAAAACCTACCACTATCCCATCACAAAACAATACCTTCCTGCAACAGTTCTCCCACCTACATCCACCTCACAAAACAATAACATTCTCCAAAGGTTCTCCACACTGTCTCCGTCACAAACCTCTGCCTTCCCTGCAACAGTTCTCCACACTAGCTCCACATCACAAAACAATACCTTCCTACAATATTTCTACACCAGTACTCCACATCACAAAACTCATACCTTCCTTCAAAGTAAAATCTCCCGGGCTCCACAATACCAAATCCTCTTTCTCACCTTCCACACTGTCCAATCCCAAAATTATACCTTCCAGCAACAGTTCTTCACCAGTAGCTACCAATCACAAAACAATACCTTTGCTGCAACAGTTCTACACACTACTCCACATCACCAAAACAATACCTTCCTGAAACAGCTCTCCCACAAATCCACCAAACAATAATCCTTTCTGCAACGGTTCTCTCACTAAGCTCCACGCTCACAAAACAATTTTCTGCAACAGTTCTCCACACTGCTCCAATCACAAAACTATACCTTCCTGCAACAGTTCTCCACCCCAGATCCACCTCACAATCATTTTTGAAACTTATCTACTCTAGCTCCACATCCCAAAAAAAAATACGTTTCTCAACAGTTCTCCCACATTGGCTCCAATCACAAAACTGATCCTTCACCCCCACTCTTCTCCCTAACTCTATCTCACAAAACAATACCTTTCTACAACATTCCACATCACAAAACAATTTTTCATAAAGTTTTCCACACTGGTCCCGAATTACAAAAAATATACCTACCTGCAATAGTTCTCCACACTACTCCACCTCACAAAGCAATCATCTTTCTCCCACTAGTTCTCTACCTATCCCATACAATATACCTTCCCTTTAACGTTCTCACACTCTCAATCCCAAACTATACCTTTTAGCACCATTATTCACCTACCCAATCACAAAACAATTTCTTCCCTTTTTGCATATCCCATAACAAAACAATACCTTTCTGCCAACTATTTCCACTTTCTATCCGCATCACAAAATAATACCTTCCTGCAACAGTTCTCCACACTACCTCCAATCCCCAAACTATACACTTCCCTCCACAGTTCTCCATCTAGCTCCAAATCTAACACCTTCCTCTTTTTCACAAACTCTCCACATTACAAAATGATACATTTTCTGCAACTTCAATCACACTGGCTACGCATCACAAAATATCCTTCCTGCAACAGTTTTCCACCCTAACTCCGAATCCACCAAGCTATTCCTACTGCAACAGTTCTCCACAGTACTCCAAATCACAAAACAATACTTTCCTACCACATTTATACCACATCCACATCACAAAACTACTACTTTTACAACAGTTCTCCACACTGCTCCACCTCACAAAAACAAAACCATTCTGCAAAAGGTTCTCCACTGCTCCTGCTTTCAAAACAATACGTTTCTGTAAAGGGATTCCTCCCACACTTAATCACAAAACTATTCCTTACCTAAGTTCTTCACCTAGCTCCATAAACAAATATCTTCCCGGCATTTTCCACACTAGCTCCACATCACTAAAATACCTTCCTGCATCATTTCTACATCTTCATCCACACAACAATACCTTCCCTGCAACAAGTTCTCCACACCTGTTCCACCTCACAA
>CAWTZC010000920.1:0-49518 GCA_963919715.1 Microtus obscurus | reverse complement strand
AACTGTACCTTCCTGCAACAGTTCTCATCACACGCTTCCCATGACAAAAGAATATGTTTCAGCAACAATTGTCCACACTGGCTCCGAGTCACATATCTATACCTACGAGCAATAGTTCTTCACAGTAGCTCCCAATCACAAAACTATACCTTGCCTGCAACAGTTCTACACACTAGCTCCACATCACAAAACTATACCTTCTTGGAAACAGCTCTCCACACAACTAGACCTCACAAACAATACCTTTCTGCAAAAGTTCTCTTCACTAGCTCCACATCACAAAACAATACGTTTCTGCAACAGTTCTCCACACTGGCTCTGAATCACAAAAGTATACCTTCCTGCAACAGTTCTCCACACTAGCTCCACCTCACAAAACAATACCATTCTGCAAAGGTTCTCTACACTACCTCCACATCACAAAACAATACGTTTCTGCAGCAGTTCTCCACACTGGCTCTGAATCACAAAACTATACCTTCCAGCAACAGTTCATCACACTAGCTCCGAATCACAGAACAATATCTTCCTGCAACAGTTCTTCACACTAGCTCCATATCACAAAACTATACCTTCCTTCATCATTTCTACAGAGTAGCTCCACATCACAAAACTATACCTTCCTGCAACAGTTCTTTACACTAGCTCCACATCACAAAAAAATACGTTACTGCAGCAGTTACTGTTCTCCACACAGGCTACGCATCACAAAATAATACATTCCTGCAAACAGTTTTCCACACTGGCTACAAATCACAAAACAATACCTAATTGAAACAGTTCTCCACACTAGCTTCAACTCACAAAAAAATACCTTCCTGCAACATTTCTCCACGCTAGCTCCACCTCACAAAACAATACCTTTCTGCAACAGTTCTCCACACTAGCTCCACCTCACAAAACAATACCTTCCTGCAACAGTTGTACAGAGTAGCACCACATCACAAAACAATACCTTTCTGCAACTGTTCTGCACACTGGCTACGCATCACAAAATAATACCTTCCTGCAACAGTTTTCCACACTGACTCCGAATCACAAAACTATACCTACCTGCAACAGTTAGCCACAGTAGCTCCAAATCACAAAACAATACTTTCCTGCCACATTTCTACACACTATGTCCTGTATTGTTTTGTAAGGTGGACGTAGTGTGGAGAACTACTTCCACGAAGGTATTGTGTGGTGAGGTGGAGCTAGTGTGTACAATGTTGCAGTAAGGTATAGCTTTGGTATGTGGAGCTAGTGTGTAGAACTTTTGCAGGAAGATATTGTTTTGTGATTCGAGCCAGTATGGAGAACTGTTGCAGAAACATATTGTTTTGTGATGTGTAGCCAGTGTAGAGAACTGTTTCAGAAATGTATTGTTTTCTGAGGTGGATCTAGTGTGGAGAACTGTTTCCACGAAGGTATTGTGTGGTGAGGTGGAGCTAGTGTATCAATGTTGCAGTAAGTTATAGCTTTGGTATGTGGAGCTAGTGTGTAGAACTGTTGCAGGAAGATATTGTTTTGTGATTCAGAGCTAGTATGAAGAACTGTTGTTGGAAGATATAGTTTGTGATTCGGAGCCAGTGTGGACAAGTGTTGCAGAAACGTATTGTTTTGTCATGTGGTGCTTGTGATGAGAACTGTTGCAGGAAGGTATAGTTTTGTGATGTGGAGCTACTGTGTAGAAAGAATGTAGGAAGGTATTGTTTTTGTGATGTGGGAGCTAGTGTAGAAACCTTTGCAGACTAGTATTTTTTTCTGAGGTGGAGCTAGTGTGGATAACTGTTGCAGGAAGGTATAGTATTGTGATGTGGAGCTAATGTGTAGAAATGATGCAGGAAGGTATTGTTTTGTGATGTGGAGCTAGTGTAGAGAACCTTTGCAGAAAGGCATTGTTTTGTGAGGTGGATCTAGTGTGGAGAACTGTTGCTGGAAGGTATTCTTTCTGAGGTGGAGCTAGTGTGGAGAACTGTTGCAGGAAGGTATTGTTTAGTGATTCGGAGCTAGAGTGAAGAACAGTTGCTGGAAGGTATAGTTTTAGATTGGGAGCCAGTGTGAGAACTTTGCAGAAATGTAATTTTTTCTGATGTCGAGCTAGTGTAGAGAACTGTTGCAGAAAGGTATTGTTTTGTGAAGGTGGACCTAGTGTGGAGAAATGTTGCAGAAAGCTATCATTTTGAGTTGTGGACATAGTGTGTAGAAATGTGGCAGGAAAGTATTGTTTTGTGATTTGGAGCTACTGTGGCTAACTGTTGCAGGTAGGTATAGTTTTGTGATTCAGAGTCACATAGAAGCTATACAAAATGATAGCTTCCCCTGCAACGTTTCTGCAGCAGTTCTCCACACTGGCTACGAATCACAAAACTAAAACTTCCAGCAACAGTTCTTCACACTAGCTCCGAATCACAGAACAATATCTTCCTGCAACAGTTCTCCACCCAGCTCCACATCACAAAACAATACCTTCCTGCATCATTTCTACAGAGTAGCTCCACATCATTAAACTATACCTTCCTGCAACAGTTCTCCACACTAGCTACACATCACAAAACAATACCTTCCTGCAACAATTCTCCACACTAGCTCCACCACACAAAACTATACCATTCTACAAAGGTTCTCTACACTAGCTTCACATCCCAAAACAATACATTTCTGCAGCAGTTCTCCACACTGATTCCCAATCACAAAATTATACCTTGCTGCAACAGTGCTCCATACTAGCTCCACATCAAAAAACATTACCTTCCTGCAATATTTCTACACAGTAGCTCCACATCACAAAACTATACCTTCCTGCAACAGTAATCATCCGAAGCTACACATGACAAAAGAATACGTTTCAGCAACAGTTGTCCACACTGGCTCCGAATCACAAAGCTATACCTTCCAGCAACAGTTCTTCACAGTAGCTCCCAATCACAAAACTATACCTTGCTGCAACAGTTCTACACACTAAGCTCCACATCACAAAACTATACCTTCCTGGAAACAGCTCTCCACACAACTCGACCTCACAAAACAATACCTTTCTGCAACAGTTCTCTACACAAGCTCCACATCAAAAACAATACGTTTCTGCAACAGTTCTCCACACTGGCTCCGAATCACAAAAGTATACCTTCCTGCAACAGTTCTAAATACTACCTCCACCTCACAAAACAATACCTTCCTGCAATAGTTCTCCACACTAGCTCCATCTCACAAAACAATACCATTCTGCAAAGGTTCTCTACACTAGCTCCACATCACAAAACAATACGTTTCTGCAGCCATTCTCCACACTGGCTCCGAATCACAAAACTAAAACTTCCAGCAACAGTTCTTCACACTAGCTCCGAATCACAGAAGAATATCTTCCTGCAACAGTTCTCCACACTAGCTCCACATAAAAAAACAATACCTTCCTGCATCATTTCTACAGAGTAGCTCCACATCACTAAACTATACCTTCCTGCAACAGTTCTCCACACTAGCTCCACATCACAAAACAATACCTTCCTGCAGCAGTTCTCCACAATAGCACCACCTCACAAAACCATACCATTCTGCAAAGGTTCTCTACACTAGCTCCACATCACAAAACAATACCTTTCTGCAACAGTTCTCTACACTAGATCCAAATCACAAAATAATATCTTCCTGCAACAGTTCTCCACACTGGCTCCGAATCACAAAACTATACCTTCCAGCAACAGTTCTTCACACTAGCTCCGAATCACAGAACAATACCTTCCTGCCACAGTTCTCCACACAAGCTCCACATCACAAAACAATACCTTCCTGCATCATTTCTACACAGTAGCTCTACATCACAAAACTATACCTTCCTGCAGCAGATCTCCACACTAGCTCCACCTCACAAAACTATACCATTCTGCAAAGGTTCTCTACACTAGCTCCACATCACAAAATAATACGTTTCTGCATCAGTTCTCCACACTGGATCCGATTCACAAAATTATACCTTCCTGCAACGGTTCTCCACACTAGCTCCACCTCACAAAACCATACCATTCTGCAAAGGTTATCTACACTGGCTCCACATCACAAAATAATACGTTTCTGCAACAGTTGTTCACACTGGCTCCGAATCACAAAACTATACCTTTCAGCAACAGTTCTTCACAGTAGCTCCCAATCATAAAACTATACCTTGCTGCAACAGTTCTACACACTAGCTCCACATCACAAAACTATACCTTCCTGGAAACAGCTCTCCACACAACTCGGCCTCACAAAACAATACCTTTCTGCAACAGTTCTCCACACAATCTCCCCATCACAAAACAATAGCTTCCTGCATCATTTCTACACAGTAGTTCTACATCACAAAACTATACCTTCCTGCAGCAGATCTCCACACTAGCTCCACCTCACAAAACTATACCATTCTGCAAAGGTTGTCTACACTAGCTCCACATCACAAAATAATACGTTTCTGCATCAGTTCTCCACACTGGATCCGATTCACAAAATTATACCTTCCTGCAACGGTTCTCCACACTAGCTCCACCTCACAAAACCATACCATTCTGCAAAGGTTCTCTACACTGGCTCCACATCACAAAATAATACGTTTCTGCAACAGTTGTTCACACTGGCTCCGAATCACAAAACTATACCTTTCAGCAACAGTTCTTCACAGTAGCTCCCAATCACAAAACTATACCTTGCTGCAACAGTTCTACACACTAGCTCCACATCACAAAACTATACCTTCCTGGAAACAGCTCTCCACACAACTCGGCCTCACAAAACAATACCTTTCTGCAACAGTTCCCCACACTAGCTCCACATCACAAAACAATACCTTCCTGCAGCAGATCTCCACACTAGCTCTACCTCACAAAACCATACCATTCTGCAAAGGTTCTCTACACTAGCTCCACATCACAAAATAATACGTTTCTGCAGCAGTTCTCCACACTGGCTCCGAATCACAAAATTATACCTTCCTGCAACGGTTCTCCACACTAGCTCCACCTCACAAAATCATACCATTCTGCAAAGGTTCTCTACACTGGCTCCACATCACAAAATAATACGTTTCTGCAACAGTTGTCCACACTGGCTCTGAATCACAAAACTATACCTTTCAGCAACAGTTCTTCACAGTAGCTCCCAATCACAAAACTATACCTTGCTGCAACAGTTCTACACACTAGCTCCACATCACAAAACTATACCTTCCTGGAAACAGCTCTCCACACAACTCGGCCTCACAAAACAATACCTTTCTGCAACAGTTCTCTACACTAGCTCCACATCACAAAACAATACGTTTCTGCAACAGTTCTCCACACTGGCTCCACCTCACAAAACAATACCTTCCTGCAACAGTTCTTCACACTAGCTCCACATCACAAAACAATACCTTCTTGCAGCATTTCTCCACACTAGCTCCACCTCAGAAAACAATACCAGTCTGCAAAGGTTCTCTCCACTTGCTCCACATCACAAAACAATACCTTCCTGCATTCTTTCTACACAGTATCTCCACATCACAAAACTATACCTTCCTGCAACAGTTCTCATCACAAGCATCACATGACAAAAAATTACGTTTCTGCAACACTTGTCCACACTGGCTCCGAATCACAAAACTATACCTTCCAGCAACCGTTCTTCATATTTGCTCTGAATCACAAAACAATACCTTCCTACAACAGTTCTACACACTAGCTCCACATACCAAAGCTATACCTTCCTGCAACATTGTCCACACTAGCTCCACCTCACCACACAATACCTTCCTGGAAACAGTTCTCCACACTAGGTCCACCTCACAAAACAATACCGTTCTGCAACAGTTCTCCACACTGGTTCCCAATCACAAAATTATACCTTCCTGCAACAGTTCTCCACGCTAGCTCCACATCACAAAACAGTACCATCCTGCGATATTTCTACACAGTAGGTCCACATCACAAAACTGTACCTTCCTGCAACAGTAATCACCAGAAGCTACACATGACAAAAGAATACGTTTCTGCAACAGTTGTCCACACTGGCTCCGAATCACAAAACTATACCTTCCAGCAACAGTTCTTCACAGTAGCTCCCAATCACAAAACTATACCTTGCTGCAACAGTTCTACACACTAGCTCCACATCACAAAACTATACCTTCCTGGAAACAGCTCTCCACACAACTCGGCCTCACAAAACAATACCTTTCTGCAACGGTTCTTTACACTAGCTCCACATCACAAAACAATACGTTTCTGCAACAGTTCTCCACAGTGGCTCCAAATCACAAAACTATACCTTCCTGCAACAGTTCTCCACACTAGCTCCACCTAACAAAACAATACCATTCTGCAAAGGTTCTCTACACTACCTCCACATCACAAAACCATACGTTTCTGCAGCAGTTCTCCACACTGGCTCCGAATCACAAAACTATACCTTCCAGCAAGAGTTCATCACACTAGCCCGAATCACAGAACAATATCTTCCTGCAACAGTTCTTCACACTAGCTCCATATCACAAAACAATACCTTCCTTCATCATTTCTACAGAGTAGCTCCACATCACAAAACTATACCTTCCTGCAACAGTTCCCCACACTAGCTCCACATCACAAAACAATACCTTCCTGCAGCAGATCTCCACACTAGCTCCACCTCACAAAACCATACCATTCTGCAAAGGTTCTCTACACTAGCTCCACATCACAAAATAATACGTTTCTGCAGCAGTTCTCCACACTGGCTCCGAATCACAAAATTATACCTTCCTGCAACGGTTCTCCACACTAGCTCCACCTCACAAAACAATACCTTTCTGCAACAGTTCTCTACACTAGCTCCACATCACAAAACAATACGTTTCTGCAACAGTTCTCCACACTGGCTCCACCTCACAAAACAATACCTTTCTGCAATCATTCTCTACACTAGCTCCACATCACAAAACAATATGTTACTGCAGCAGTTACTGTTCTCCACACAGGCTACGCATCACATAATAATACTTTCCTGCAACAGTTTTCCACACTGGCTACGAATCACAAAACTATACCTAATTGAAACAGTTCTCCACACTAGCTTCAACTCACAAAAAAAAATACCTTCCTGCAACATTTCTCCACACTAGCTCCACCTCACAAAACAATACTTTTCTGCAACAGTTCTCTACACTAGCACCACATCCCAAAATAATACCTTCCTGCAACAGTTGTACACAGTAGCTGCACATCACAGAACAATACCTTTCTGCAACTGTTCTGCACACTGGCTACGCATCACAAAATAATACCTTCCTGCAACAGTTTTCCACACTGACTCCGAATCACAAAACTATACCTACCTGCAACAGTTAGCCACAGTAGCTCCAAATAACAAAACAATACTTTCCTGCCACATTTCTACACACTATGTCCACAACTCAAAACGATACCTTCCTGCAACATTTCTCCACACTAGGTCCACATCACAAAACAATACCTTTCTGCAAGAGTTCTCTACACTAGCTCGACATCACAAAAAATTACGTTTCTGCAACAGTTCTCCACACTGGCTCCCAATCGCAAAACTATACCTTCCAGCAACTGCTCTTCACTCTAGCTCTGAATCACAAAACAATACTTTCCTGCAACAGTTCTCCACACTAGCTCAACCTCACAAAACAATACCTTCCAGCAACAGTTCTCCACACTAGATCCACCTCACAAAACAATACCTTCCAGCAACAGTTCTCCACACTAGATCCACCTCACAAAACAATACCTTCCTGCATCATTTCTACACAGTAGCTCCACATCACAATACTATACCTTCCTGCAACAGTTCTTCACACTAGCTCCACATCACAAAACAATACCTTCTTGCAGCAGTTCTCCACACTAGCTCCACCTCAGAAAACAATACCAGTCTGCAAAGTTTCTCTACACTTGCTCCACATCACAAAACAATACCTTCCTGCATTCTTTCTACACAGTAACTCCACATCACAAAACTATACCTTCCTGCAACAGTTCTCATCACAAGCACCACATGACAAAAAATTATGTTTCTGCAACACTTGTCCACACTGGCTCCGAATCACAAAACTATATCTTCCAGCAACAGTTCTTCATATTTGCTCTGAATCACAAAACAATACCTTCCTACAACAGTTCTACACACTAGCTCCACATACCAAAGCTATACCTTACTGCAACATTGTCCACACTAGCTCCACCTCACCACACAATACCTTCGTGGAAACAGTTCTCCACACTAGGTCCACCTCAAAAACAATACCTTTCTGCAACAGTTCTCCACACTGGTTCCCAATCACAAAATTATACCTTCCTGCAACAGTTCTCCACACTAGCTCCACATCACAAAACAGTACCATCCTGCGATATTTCTACACAGTAGGTCCACATCACAAAACTATACCTTCCTGCAACAGTAATCATCAGAAGCTACACATGACAAAAGAATACGTTTCTGCAACAGTTGTCCACACTGGATCCGAATCACAAAACTACACCTTCCAGCAACAGTTCTCCACACTGGCTCCGAATCACAAAACTATTCGTTCCAGCAACAGTTCTTCACACTAGCTCCGAATCACAGAACAATATCTTCCTGCACCAGGTCTCCACACAAGCTCCACATCACAAAACAATACCTTCCTGCATCATTTCTACATAGTAGCTCCACATCACAAAACTATACCTTCCTGCAACAGTTCTCCACAATACCTCCACATCACAAAACAATACTTTCCTGCAACTGTTCTCCACACTATCTCCACCTCCAAAAACAATACCATTCTGAAAGGTTCTCTACACTAGCTCCACATCACAAAACAATACGTTTCTGCAACAGTTGTCCACACTGGCTCTGAATCACAAAACTATACCTTCCTGCAACTCTTCTCCACACAAGCTCTACCTCACAAAAAAATACCTTTCTGCAACAGTTCTCTACTCTATCTCCCCATAACAAAACAATATGTTTCTGCAACAGTTTTCCACAATGGTGCCGAATCAAAAAATATACCTACCTGCAACAGTTCTACACACTAGCTCCACCTCACAAAACAATACCTTTCTGAAACAGTTCTCTACACGAGCTCCACATAACAAAACAATACGTTTCTGCAACAGTTCTCCATACTGGCTCCGAATCACAAAACTATACCTTCCTGCAAATGTTCTCCACTCTTGCTCAAACTCACAAAGCAATACCTTTCTGCAACAGTTCTCTACACTAGCTCCACATAACAACATAATACCTTCCTTCAACAGTTCTGCACACTGGCTCCGAATCAAAATACTATAACTTCCAGCACCAGTTCTTCACACTAGCTCCGAATCACAAAACAATTCCTTCCTGCAACAATTCTATGCAGTAGCTCACATAACAAAACAATACCTTTCTGCAACTGTTCTCCACACTGGCTACGCATCACAAAATAATATCTTCCTGCAACAGTTTTCCACACTGACTCCGAATCACAAAACTATACCTACCTGCAACAGTTCTCCACAGTAGCTCCAAATAACAAAACAATATTTTCCTGCCACATTTAAACACACAAGGTCCACATCAAAAAACTATACCTTCCTGCAACAGTTCTCCTCACTAGCTCCACCTCACAAAAAAATAACATTCTGCAAAGGTTCTCTACACTAGCTCCACATCACAAAACATTACGTTTCTACAGCAGTTCTCCACACTGGCTCCGAATCACAAAACTATTCCTTCCAGCAACAGTTCTTCACACTAGCTCCTAATCACAGAACAATATCTTCCTGCAACAGTTCTCCACACTATCTCCACATCAAAAAACTATACCTTACTGCAACATTTCTCCACACTAGCTCCAACTCACAAAACAATACCTTCCTGGAAACAGTTCTCTACACTAGCTCCACATCACAAAACAATACCTTCCTGCAACATTTCTACACACTAGCTCCACATCACAAAACTATACCTTACTGCAACAGTTCTCTACACTAGCTCCACATCACAAAATAATACCTTCCTGCAAATTTCTGCACACTGGCTCCGAATCACAAAACTATATATTCCTGCAACTGTTCTCCACACTAGCTCCAAATCAAAAAACAAAATTTTCCTGCAACATTTCTACACACTAGCTCCACATCACAAAACTATACCTTCCTGCAACAGTTCTCCACACTAGCTCCACATCACAAAACTATACACTTCTGCAACAGTTCTCCACACTGGCTACGAATCACAAAAGTATACCTTCCAGCAACAGTTCTTCACACTAGGTCTGAATCACAAAACTATACCTTCCTGCAACAGTTCTCCACACTAGCTCCACATCACAAAACTATACGCTTCTGCAACAGTTTTCCACACTGGCTACGAATCGCAAAAGTATACCTTCCAGCAACAGTTCTTTCCACTAGGTCTGAATCACAAAACTATACCTTCCTGCAACAGTTCTCCACAGTAGCTCCACATCACAAAACAATATGTTTCTGCAACAGTTTTCCACAATGGTGCTGGATCACAAAAATATACCTACCTGCAACAGTTCTACACACTAGCTCCAACTCACAAAAACAATACCATTCTGCAAAAAGTTCTCTACACTAGCTGCACATCACAAAACAATACGGTTCTGCAACAGTTCTACATACTGGCTCCAAATCACAAAACTATAACTTCTTTGCAACTGTTCTCCACTCTAGCTCCACCTCACAAAGCAATAACTTTCTATAACAGTTCTCTACACTAGCTCCACATAACAAAATAGTACCTTCCTTCAACAATTCTGCACACTGGCTCCGAATAACAAAACTATACCTTCCAGCACCAGTTCTTCACCCTAGCTCTGAATTACTAAACAATACCTTCCTGCAACAGTTCTATGCAGTAGCTCACATAACAAAACAATACCTTTCTGCAACTGTTCTCCACACTATCTCCACATCAAAAAACTATACCTTACTGCAACATTTCTCCACACTAGCTCCAACTCACAAAACAATACCTTCCTGGAAACAGTTCTCTACACTAGCTCCACATCACAAAACAATACCTTCCTGCAACATTTCTACACACTAGCTCCACATCACAAAACTATACCTTACTGCAACAGTTCTCTACACTAGCTCCACATCACAAAATAATACCTTCCTGCAAATTTCTGCACACTGGCTCCGAATCACAAAACTATATATTCCTGCAACTGTTCTCCACACTAGCTCCAAATCAAAAAACAAAATTTTCCTGCAACATTTCTACACACTAGCTCCACATCACAAAACTATACCTTCCTGCAACAGTTCTCCACACTAGCTCCACATCACAAAACTATACACTTCTGCAACAGTTCTCCACACTGGCTACGAATCACAAAAGTATACCTTCCAGCAACAGTTCTTCACACTAGGTCTGAATCACAAAACTATACCTTCCTGCAACAGTTCTCCACACTAGCTCCACATCACAAAACTATACGCTTCTGCAACAGTTTTCCACACTGGCTACGAATCGCAAAAGTATACCTTCCAGCAACAGTTCTTTCCACTAGGTCTGAATCACAAAACTATACCTTCCTGCAACAGTTCTCCACAGTAGCTCCACATCACAAAACAATATGTTTCTGCAACAGTTTTCCACAATGGTGCTGGATCACAAAAATATACCTACCTGCAACAGTTCTACACACTAGCTCCAACTCACAAAACAATACCATTCTGCAAAAGTTCTCTACACTAGCTGCACATCACAAAACAATACGGTTCTGCAACAGTTCTACATACTGGCTCCAAATCACAAAACTATAACTTCTTGCAACTGTTCTCCACTCTAGCTCCACCTCACAAAGCAATAACTTTCTATAACAGTTCTCTACACTAGCTCCACATAACAAAATAGTACCTTCCTTCAACAATTCTGCACACTGGCTCCGAATAACAAAACTATACCTTCCAGCACCAGTTCTTCACCCTAGCTCTGAATCACTAAACAATACCTTCCTGCAACAGTTCTATGCAGTAGCTCACATAACAAAACAATACCTTTCTGCAACTGTTCTCCACACTGGCTACGCATCACAAAATAATACCTTCCTGCAACAGTTTTCCACACTGACTCCGAATCACAAAACTGTACCTACCTGCAACAGTTCTCCACAGTAGCTCCAAATCACAAAACAATATTTTCCTGCCACATTTAAACACACAAGGTCCACATCACAAAACTATACCTTCCTGCAACAGTTCTCCTCACTAGCTCCACCTCACAAAACAATACCATTCTGCAAAGGTTCTCTACACTAGCTCCACATCACAAAACAATACGTTTCTGCAGCAGTTCTCCAGACTGGCTCCGAATCACAAAACTATTCGTTCCAGCAACAGTTCTTCACACTAGCTCCGAATCACAGAACAATATCTTCCTGCAACAGTTCTCCACACTAGCTTTACATCACAAAACAATACCTTCCTGCATCATTTCTACAGAGTAGCTCCACATCACAGAACTATACCTTTCTGCAACAGTTCTCCACACTAGCTCCAAATCACAGAACAATACCTTCCTGCAACAGTTCTCCACACTAGCTCCAAATCACAAAACAATACCTTCCTGCATCAATTCTACACAGTAGCTCCACATCACAAAACTATACCTTTTTGCAACAATTCTCATCACAAGTTCCACATGACAAAAGAATACGTTTCTGCAACAGTTGTCCACACTGGATCCGAATCACAAAACTACACCTTCCAGCAACAGTTCGTCACAATAGCTCCCAATCACAAAACTATGCCTTCCTGCAACAGTTGTACACACTAGCTCCACATCACAAATCTATACGTTCCTGGAAACAGGTCTCCACACAACTCCACCTCACAAAACAATACCTTTCTACAACATTTCTCTACACTAGTTCCACATCACAAAACAATACGTTTCTGCAACAGTTCTCCACACTGGCTCTGAATCACAAAACTATACCATCCTGCAACAGTTCCCCACAATAAATCCACCTCACAAAACATTACATTTCTGAAACAGTTATCTACACTAGCTCCACATCACAAAACAATACCTTTCTGTACCAGATCTCCACACTGGCTCAGAATCACAAAACTATACCTTCCAGCAACAGTTCTTCACAGTTGCTCCACATCACAAAACAATACCTTTCTGTACCAGATCTCCACACTGGCTCAGAATCACAAAACTCTACCTTCCTGTATCTGTTCTCCACACTAGCTCCACCTCACAGAACAATAACTTTCTGCAAAAGTTCTACACACTAGCTCCACATAACAATTCTATATCTTCCTGCAACAGTTCTCCACACTACCTCCACATCACAGAACTATACCTTCCTGCAACAGTTCTCCAAACTAGCTCCACCTCACAAAACAAAACCTTTCTGCAACAGTTCTCTACACTGGCTATGCATCACAAAATTATACCTTTCTGCAACGGTTCTCTACATTAGCTCCACATCACAAAACAATACGTTTCTGCAACAATTCTCAACACTGGCTCCGAATCGTAAAACTATACCTTTCTGCAACAGTTCTCCACACTAGATCCAATTCACAAAACAATACATTTCTGAAACAGTTGTCTACACTAGCTCCACATCACAAAACAATACCTTCCTGCAACAGTTCTCCACACTAGCTCAACCTCACAAAACAATAACATTCTGCAAAGGTTCTCCACACTGTCTCCGAGTCACAAAACTATACCTTCCTGCAACAGTTCTCCACACTAGCTCCACATCACAAAACAATACCTTCCTACAATATTTCTACACAGTAGCTCCACATCACAAAACTATACCTTCCTGCAACAGTAATCATCACAAGCTCCAAATGACAAAATCGTACGTTTCTGCAACAGTTGTCCACACTGGCTCCGAATCACAAAACTATACCTTCCAGCAACAGTTCTTCACAGTAGCTACCAATCACAAAACAATACCTTGCTGCAACAGTTCTACACACTAGCTCCACATCACAAAACAATACCTTCCTGGAAACAGCTCTCCACACAAATCCACCTCACAAAACAATACCTTTCTGCAACAGTTCTCTACACTAGCTCCACATCACAAAACAATACGTTTCTGCAACAGTTCTCCACACTGGCTCCGAATCACAAAACTATACCTTCCTGCAACAAGTCTCCACCCCAGATCCACCTCACAAAACAATACATTTTGAAACAGTTGTCTACTCTAGCTCCACATCCCAAAAAAATACGTTTCTGCAACAGTTCTCCACATTGGCTCCGAATCACAAAACTATACCTTCCTGCAACTCTTCTCCACACAAGCTCTATCTCAGAAAACAATACCTTTCTGCAACAGTTCTCTACTCTAGCTCCACATCACAAAACAATATGTTTCTGCAAAAGGTTTCCACACTGGTGCCGAATCACAAAAATATACCTACCTGCAATAGTTCTCCACACTAGCTCCACCTTTCAAAACAATACCTTTCTGAAACAGTTCTCTACACTAGCTCCACATAACAAAACAATACGTTTCTGCAACAGTTCTCCATACTGGCTCTGAATCACAAAACTATACCTTCCTGCAACTGTTCTCCACACTAGCTCCACCTCACAAAGCAATATCTTTCTGCAACAGTTCTCTACACTAGCTCCACATGACAAAATAATACCTTCCTTTAACAGTTCTGCACACTGTCTCCGAATCACAAAACTATACCTTTTAGCACCAGTTCTTCACAGTAGCTCCGAATCACAAAACAATTTCTTCCTGCAACAGTTCTATGCAGTAGCTCACATAACAAAACAATACTTTTCTGCAAATGTTCTCCACACTGGCTATGCATCACAAAATAATACCTTCCTGCAACAGTTTTCCACACTAACTCCAATCACAAAACTATTCCTACCTGCAACAGTTCTCCACAGTAGCTCCAAATCACAAAACAATACTTTCCTACCACATTTATACACACAAGGTCCACATCACAAAACTATACTTTCCTGCAACAGTTCTCCACACTATCTCCACCTCACAAAACAATACCATTCTGCAAAGGTTCTCTATACTAGCTCCACGTCACAAAACAATACGTTTCTGTAGAAGTTCTCCACACTGGCTCCGAATCACAAAACTATTCCTTCCAGCAAAAGTTCTTCACACTAGCTCCGAATTACAGAACAATATCTTCATGCAACAGTTTTCCACACTAGCTCCACATCACAAAACAATACCTTCCTGCATCATTTCTACAGAGTAGCTGCACATCACAAAACAATACCTTCCTGCAACAGTTCTCCACACTAGCTCCACCTCACAAAACAATGCCATTCTGCAAAGGTTCTCTACACTAGCTACACATCACAAAACAATACGTTTCTGCAGCAATTCTCCACACTGGCTCCGAATCACAAAACTATACTTTCCATCAGCAGTTCTTCACACTAGCTCCAAATCACAGAACAATACCTTCCTGCAACAGTTCTCCACACTAGCTCAACATCACAAAACAATACCTTCCTACATCATTTTTACACAGTAGCTCCACATCACAAAACTAAACCTTCCAGCAACAGTTCTTCACAATAGCTCCCAATCACAAAACTATGCCTTCCTGCAACAGTTCTACACACTAGCTCCACATCACAAAACTATACCTTCCTGGAAACAGCTCTCCACACAACTCCACCTCACAAAACAATACCTTTCTGCAACAGGTCTCTATGCTAGTTCCACATCAAAAATCTATACCTTTCTGCAACAGTTCCCACACTAGATCCACCTCCCAAAACAATACATTTCTGAAACTGTTGTCTACACTAGCTCCACCTCACAAAACAATACGTTTCTGCAACAGTTCTCCACACTGGCTCCGAATAACAAAACTATACCTTCCTGCAACAGTTCTCCACCCCAGATCCACCTCACAAAACAATACATTTCTGAAACAGTTGTCTACTCTAGCTCCACATCCCAAAAAAAATACGTTTCTGCAACAGTTCTCCACAAGAACTTCGAATCACAAAATTATACCTTCCTACAACTCTTCTCCACACAAGCTCTACCTCACAAAACAATACCTTTCTGCAACAGTTCTCTACTCTAGCTCCACATCTCAAAACAATATGTTTCTGCAAAAGTTTTCCACACTGGTGCCGAATCACAAAAATATACCTACCTGCAATAGTTCTCCACACTAGCTCCACCTTTCAAAACAATACCTTTCTGAAACAGTTCTCTACACTAGCTCCACATAACAAAACAATACGTTTCTGCAACAGTTCTCCATACTTGCTCTGAATCACAAAACTATACCTTCCTGCAACTGTTCTCCACACTAGCTCCACCTCACAAAGCAATATCTTTCTGCAACAGTTCTCTAAACTAGCTCCACATGACAAAATAATACCTTCCTTTAACAGTTCTGCACACTGTCTCCGAATCACAAAACTATACCTTTTAGCACCAGTTCTTCACACTAGCTCCGAATCACAAAACAATTTCTTCCTGCAACAGTTCTATGCAGTAGCTCACATAACAAAACAATAACTTTCTGCAACTGTTCTCCACACTGGCTACGCATCACAAAATAATACCTTCCTGCAACAGTTTTCCACACTGGCTCCGAATCACAAAACTATTCCTTACAGCAAAAGTTCTTCACACTAGCTCCGAATTACAGAACAATATCTTCATGCAACAGTTTTCCACACTAGCTCCACATCACAAAACAATACCTTCCTGCAACAGTTCTCCACACTAGCTCCACCTCACAAAACAATACCATTCTGCAAAGGTTCTCTACACTAGCTACACATCACAAAACAATACGTTTCTGCAGCAGTTCTCCAGACTGGCTCCGAATCACAAAACTATTCGTTCCAGCAACAGTTCTTCACACTAGCTCCGAATCACAGAACAATATCTTCCTGCAACAGTTCTCCACACTAGCTTTACATCACAAAACAATACCTTCCTGCATCATTTCTACAGAGTAGCTCCACATCACAGAACTATACCTTTCTGCAACAGTTCTCCACACTAGCTCCAAATCACAGAACAATACCTTCCTGCAACAGTTCTCCACACTAGCTCCAAATCACAAAACAATACCTTCCTGCATCAATTCTACACAGTAGCTCCACATCACAAAACTATACCTTTTTGCAACAATTCTCATCACAAGTTCCACATGACAAAAGAATACGTTTCTGCAACAGTTGTCCACACTGGATCCGAATCACAAAACTGCACCTTCCAGCAACAGTTCTTCACAATAGCTCCCAATCACAAAACTATGCCTTCCTGCAACAGTTGTACACACTAGCTCCACATCACAAAACTATACGTTCCTGGAAACAGGTCTCCACACAACTCCACCTCACAAAACAATACCTTTCTACAACATTTCTCTACACTAGTTCCACATCACAAAACAATACGTTTCTGCAACAGTTCTCCACACTGGCTCCGAATCACAAAACTATACCATCCTGCAACAGTTCCCCACAATAGATCCACCTCACAAAACAATACATTTCTGAAACAGTTATCTACACTAGCTCCACATCACAAAACAATATGTTTCTGCAACACTTCTCCACACTGGCTCAGAATAACAAAACTATACCTTCCAGCAACAGTTCTTCACAGTTGCTCCACATCACAAAACAATACCTTTCTGTACCAGATCTCCACACTGGCTCAGAATCACAAAACTCTACCTTCCTGTATCTGTTCTCCACACTAGCTCCACCTCACAGAACAATAACTTTCTGCAACAGTTCTACACACTAGCTCCACATAACAATTCTATATCTTCCTGCAACAGTTCTCCACACTACCTCCACATCACAGAACTATACTTTCCTGCAACAGTTCTCCAAACTAGCTCCACCTCACAAAACAAAACCTTTCTGCAACAGTTCTCTACACTGGCTATGCATCACAAAATTATACCTTTCTGCAACGGTTCTCTACATTAGCTCCACATCACAAAACAATACGTTTCTGCAACAATTCTCAACACTGGCTCCGAATCGTAAAACTATACCTTTCTGCAACAGTTCTCCACACTAGATCCAATTCACAAAACAATACATTTCTGAAACAGTTGTCTACACTAGCTCCACATCACAAAACAATACCTTCCTGCAACAGTTCTCCACACTAGCTCCACCTCACAAAACAATAACATTCTGCAAAGGTTCTCCACACTGTCTCCGAGTCACAAAACTATACCTTCCTGCAACAGTTCTCCACACTAGCTCCACATCACAAAACAATACCTTCCCTACAATATTTCTACACAGTAGCTCCACATCACAAAACTATACCTTCCTGCAACAGTAATCATCACAAGCTCCACATGACAAAATCATACGTTTCTGCAACAGTTGTCCACACTGGCTCCGAATCACAAAATTATACCTTCCAGCAACAGTTCTTCACAGTAGCTACCAATCACAAAACAATACCTTGCTGCAACAGTTCTACACACTAGCTCCACATCACAAAACAATACCTTCCTGGAAACAGCTCTCCACACAAATCCACCTCACAAAACAATACCTTTCTGCAACAGTTCTCTACACTAGCTCCACATCACAAAACAATACGTTTCTGCAACAGTTCTCCACACTGGCTCCGAATCACAAAACTATACCTTCCTGCAACAGTTCTCCACCCCAGATCCACCTCACAAAAACAATACATTTTGAAACAGTTGTCTACTCTAGCTCCACATCCCAAAAAAATACGTTTCTGCAACAGTTCTCCACATTGGCTCCGAATCACAAAACTATACCTTCCTGCAACTCTTCTCCGCAAAGGCTCTATCTCACAAAACAATACCTTTCTGCAACAGTTCTCTACTCTAGCTCCACATCACAAAACAATATGTTTCTGCAAAAGTTTTCCACACTGGTGCCGAATTACAAAAATATACCTACCTGCAATAGTTCTCCACACTAGCTCCACCTCACAAAGCAATATCTTTCTGCAACAGTTCTCTACACTAGCTCCACATGACAAAGTAATACCTTCCTTTAACAGTTCTGCACACTGTCTCCGAATCACAAAACTATACCTTTTTAGCACCAGTTATTCACACTAGCTCCGAATCACAAAACAATTTCTTCCTGCAACAGTTCTCATGCAGTAGCTCACATAACAAAACAATACCTTTCTGCAACTGTTCTCCACACTGGCTACGCATCACAAAATAATACCTTCCTGCAACAGTTCTCCACACTGCTACGAATCACAAAACTATACATTCCTGCCACAGTTCTCCACTCTAGCTCCAAATCGCAAAACAAAACCTTCCTGCTATATTTCTACAAACTAGCTCCACATTACAAAATGATACATTTCTGCAACAGTTCAACACACTGGCTACGCATCACAAAATAATACCTTCCTGCAACAGTTTTCCACACTAACTCCGAATCACAAAACTATTCCTACCTGCAACAGTTCTCCACAGTAGCTCCAAATCACAAAACAATACTTTCCTACCACATTTATACACACAAGGTCCACATCACAAAACTATACTTTCCTGCAACAGTTCTCCACACTAGCTCCACCTCACAAAACAAAACCATTCTGCAAAGGTTCTCTACACTAGCTCCACAGCACAAAACAATACGTTTCTGTAGAAGTTCTCCACACTGGCTCCGAATCACAAAACTATTCCTTACAGCAAAAGTTCTTCACACTAGCTCCGAATTACAGAACAATATCTTCATGCAACAGTTTTCCACACTAGCTCCACATCACAAAACAGTACCTTCCTGCATCATTTCTACAGAGTAGCTTCACATCACAAAACAATACCTTCCCTGCAACAGTTCTCCACACTAGCTCCACCTCACAAAACAATACCATTCTGCAAAGGTTCTCTACACTAGCTACACATCACAAAACAATACGTTTCTGCAGCAATTCTCCCACATGGCTCCGAATCACCAAACTATACCTTCCATAGACAGTTCTTCACACTAGCTCCAAATCACAGAACAATACCTTCCTGCAACAGTTCTCCACACTAGCTCAACATCACAAAACAATACCTTCCTGCATCATTTTTACACAGTAGCTCCACATCACAAAACTAAACCTTCCAGCAACACTTCTTCACAATAGCTCCCAATCACAAAACTATGCCTTCCTGCAACAGTTCTACACACTAGCTCCACATCACAAAACTATACCTTCCTGGAAACAGCTCTCCACACAACTCCACCTCACAAAACAATACCTTTCTGCAACAGGTCTCTATGCTAGTTCCACATCAAAAATCTATACCTTTCTGCAACAGTTCCCACACTAGATCCACCTCCCAAAACAATACATTTCTGAAACTGTTGTCTACACTAGCTCCACCTCACAAAACAATACGTTTCTGCAACAGTTCTCCACACTGGCTCCGAATAACAAAACTATACCTTCCTGCAACAGTTCTCCACCCCAGATCCACCTCACAAAACAATACATTTCTGAAACAGTTGTCTACTCTAGCTCCACATCCCAAAAAAATACGTTTCTGCAACAGTTCTCCACATTGGCTCCGAATCACAAAACTATACCTTCCTGCAACACTTCTCCGCAAAGGCTCTATCTCACAAAACAATACCTTTCTGCAACAGTTCTCTACTCTAGCTCCACATCACAAAACAATATGTTTCTGCAAAAGTTTTCCACACTGGTGCCGAATTACAAAAATATACCTACCTGCAATAGTTCTCCACACTAGCTCCACCTCACAAAGCAATATCTTTCTGCAACAGTTCTCTACACTAGCTCCACATGACAAAGTAATACCTTCCTTTAACAGTTCTGCACACTGTCTCCGAATCACAAAACTATACCTTTTAGCACCAGTTATTCACACTAGCTCCGAATCACAAAACAATTTCTTCCTGCAACAGTTCTATGCAGTAGCTCACATAACAAAACAATACCTTTCTGCAACTGTTCTCCACACTGGCTACGCATCACAAAATAATACCTTCCTGCAACAGTTCTCCACACTGCTACGAATCACAAAACTATACATTCCTGCCACAGTTCTCCACTCTAGCTCCAAATCGCAAAACAAACCCTTCCTGCTATATTTCTACAAACTAGCTCCACATTACAAAATGATACATTTCTGCAACAGTTCAACACACTGGCTACGCATCACAAAATAATACCTTCCCGCAACAGTTTTCCACACTAACTCCGAATCACAAAACTATTCCTACCTGCAACAGTTCTCCACAGTAGCTCCAAATCACAAAACAATACTTTCCTACCACATTTATACACACAAGGTCCACATCACAAAACTATACTTTCCTGCAACAGTTCTCCACACTAGCTCCACCTCACAAAACAAAACCATTCTGCAAAGGTTCTCTACACTAGCTCCACAGCACAAAACAATACGTTTCTGTAGAAGTTCTCCACACTGGCTCCGAATCACAAAACTATTCCTTACAGCAAAAGTTCTTCACACTAGCTCCGAATTACAGAACAATATCTTCATGCAACAGTTTTCCACACTAGCTCCACATCACAAAACAGTACCTTCCTGCATCATTTCTACAGAGTAGCTTCACATCACAAAACAATACCTTCCTGCAACAGTTCTCCACACTAGCTCCACCTCACAAAACAATACCATTCTGCAACAGTTCTCTACACTAGCTCCACTTCACAAAACAATACGTTACTGCAGCAGTTCTCCACATGGCTCCGAATCACCAAACTATACCTTCCATAGACAGTTCTTCACACTAGCTCCAAATCACAGAACAATACCTTCCTGCAACAGTTCTCCACACTAGCTCAACATCACAAAACAATACCTTCCTGCATCATTTTTACACAGTAGCTCCACATCACAAAACTAAACCTTCCAGCAACACTTCTTCACAATAGCTCCCAATCACAAAACTATGCCTTCCTGCAACAGTTCTACACACTAGCTCCACATCACAAAACTATACCTTCCTGGAAACAGCTCTCCACACAACTCCACCTCACAAAACAATACCTTTCTGCAACAGGTCTCTATGCTAGTTCCACATCAAAAATCTATACCTTTCTGCAACAGTTCCCACACTAGATCCACCTCCCAAAACAATACATTTCTGAAACTGTTGTCTACACTAGCTCCACCTCACAAAACAATCCGTTTCTGCAACAGTTCTCCACACTGGCTCCGAATAACAAAACTATACCTTCCTGCAACAGTTCTCCACCCCAGATCCACCTCACAAAACAATACATTTCTGAAACAGTTGTCTACTCTAGCTCCACATCCCAAAAAAAATACGTTTCTGCAACAGTTCTCCACAAGAACTTCGAATCACAAAATTATACCTTCCTACAACTCTTCTCCACACAAGCTCTACCTCACAAAACAATACCTTTCTGCAACAGTTCTCTACTCTAGCTCCACATCTCAAAACAATATGTTTCTGCAACAGTTCTCCACACTGGCTCCGAATCACAAAACTATACCTTCCCTGCAACAGTTCTCCACCCCAGATCCACCTCACAAAACAATACATTTTGAAACAGTTGTCTACTCTAGCTCCACATCCCAAAAAAATACGTTTCTGCAACAGTTCTCCACATTGGCTCCGAATCACAAAACTATACCTTCCTGCAACTCTTCTCCGCAAAGGCTCTATCTCACAAAACAATACCTTTCTGCAACAGTTCTCTACTCTAGCTCCACATCACAAAACAATATGTTTCTGCAAAAGTTTTCCACACTGGTGCCGAATTACAAAAATATACCTACCTGCAATAGTTCTCCACACTAGCTCCACCTCACAAAGCAATATCTTTCTGCAACAGTTCTCTACACTAGCTCCACATGACAAAGTAATACCTTCCTTTAACAGTTCTGCACACTGTCTCCGAATCACAAAACTATACCTTTTAGCACCAGTTATTCACACTAGCTCCGAATCACAAAACAATTTCTTCCTGCAACAGTTCTCATGCAGTAGCTCACATAACAAAACAATACCTTTCTGCAACTGTTCTCCACACTGGCTACGCATCACAAAATAATACCTTCCTGCAACAGTTCTCCACACTGCTACGAATCACAAAACTATACATTCCTGCCACAGTTCTCCACTCTAGCTCCAAATCGCAAAACAAACCCTTCCTGCTATATTTCTACAAACTAGCTCCACATTACAAAATGATACATTTCTGCAACAGTTCAACACACTGGCTACGCATCACAAAATAATACCTTCCTGCAACAGTTTTCCACACTAACTCCGAATCACAAAACTATTCCTACCTGCAACAGTTCTCCACAGTAGCTCCAAATCACAAAACAATACTTTCCTACCACATTTATACACACAAGGTCCACATCACAAAACTATACTTTCCTGCAACAGTTCTCCACACTAGCTCCACCTCACAAAACAAAACCATTCTGCAAAGGTTCTCTACACTAGCTCCACAGCACAAAACAATACGTTTCTGTAGAAGTTCTCCACACTGGCTCCGAATCACAAAACTATTCCTTACAGCAAAAGTTCTTCACACTAGCTCCGAATTACAGAACAATATCTTCATGCAACAGTTTTCCACACTAGCTCCACATCACAAAACAGTACCTTCCTGCATCATTTCTACAGAGTAGCTTCACATCACAAAACAATACCTTCCCCTTCAACAGTTCTCCACACTAGCTCCACCTCACAAAACAATACCATTCTGCAAAGGTTCTCTACACTAGCTACACATCACAAAACAATACGTTTCTGCAGCAATTCTCCACATGGCTCCGAATCACCAAACTATACCTTCCATAGACAGTTCTTCACACTAGCTCCAAATCACAGAACAATACCTTCCTGCAACAGTTCTCCACACTAGCTCAACATCACAAAACAATACCTTCCTGCATCATTTTTACACAGTAGCTCCACATCACAAAACTAAACCTTCCAGCAACACTTCTTCACAATAGCTCCCAATCACAAAACTATGCCTTCCTGCAACAGTTCTACACACTAGCTCCACATCACAAAACTATACCTTCCTGGAAACAGCTCTCCACACAACTCCACCTCACAAAACAATACCTTTCTGCAACAGGTCTCTATACTAGTTCCACATCACAAAACTATACCTTTCTGCAATAGTTCTCCACACTAGATCCACCTCACAAAACAATACATTTCTGAAACAGTTGTCTACACTAGCTCCACCTCACAAAACAATACGTTTCTGCAACAGTTCTCCACACTAGCTCCGAATAACAAAACTATACCTTCCAGCAACAGTTCTCCACACTAGCTCCACCTCACAAAACAATGCCATTCTGCAAAGGTTCTCTACACTAGCTACACATCACAAAACAATACGTTTCTGCAGCAATTCTCCACACTGGCTCCGAATCACAAAACTATACTTTCCATCAGCAGTTCTTCACACTAGCTCCAAATCACAGAACAATACCTTCCTGCAACAGTTCTCCACACTAGCTCAACATCACAAAACAATACCTTCCTACATCATTTTTACACAGTAGCTCCACATCACAAAACTAAACCTTCCAGCAACAGTTCTTCACAATAGCTCCCAATCACAAAACTATGCCTTCCTGCAACAGTTCTACACACTAGCTCCACATCACAAAACTATACCTTCCTGGAAACAGCTCTCCACACAACTCCACCTCACAAAACAATACCTTTCTGCAACAGGTCTCTATGCTAGTTCCACATCAAAAATCTATACCTTTCTGCAACAGTTCCCACACTAGATCCACCTCCCAAAACAACACATTTCTGAAACTGTTGTCTACACTAGCTCCACCTCACAAAACAATACGTTTCTGCAACAGTTCTCCACACTGGCTCCGAATAACAAAACTATACCTTCCTGCAACAGTTCTCCACCCCAGATCCACCTCACAAAACAATACATTTCTGAAACAGTTGTCTACTCTAGCTCCACATCCCAAAAAAAATACGTTTCTGCAACAGTTCTCCACAAGAACTTCGAATCACAAAATTATACCTTCCTACAACTCTTCTCCACACTAGATCCACCTCACAAAACAATACCTTTCTGAAACAGTTCTCTACACTAGCTCCACATAACAAAACAATACGTTTCTGCAACAGTTCTCCATACTTGCTCTGAATCACAAAACTATACCTTCCTGCAACTGTTCTCCACACTAGCTCCACCTCACAAAGCAATATCTTTCTGCAACAGTTCTCTAAACTAGCTCCACATGACAAAATAATACCTTCCTTTAACAGTTCTGCACACTGTCTCCGAATCACAAAACTATACCTTTTAGCACCAGTTCTTCACACTAGCTCCGAATCACAAAACAATTTCTTCCTGCAACAGTTCTATGCAGTAGCTCACATAACAAAACAATAACTTTCTGCAACTGTTCTCCACACTGGCTACGCATCACAAAATAATACCTTCCTGCAACAGTTTTCCACACTGGCTCCGAATCACAAAACTATTCCTTACAGCAAAAGTTCTTCACACTAGCTCCGAATTACAGAACAATATCTTCATGCAACAGTTTTCCACACTAGCTCCACATCACAAAACAATACCTTCCTGCAACAGTTCTCCACACTAGCTCCACCTCACAAAACAATACCATTCTGCAAAGGTTCTCTACACTAGCTACACATCACAAAACAATACGTTTCTGCAGCAGTTCTCCAGACTGGCTCCGAATCACAAAACTATCCGTTCCAGCAACAGTTCTTCACACTAGCTCCGAATCACAGAACAATATCTTCCTGCAACAGTTCTCCACACTAGCTTTACATCACAAAACAATACCTTCCTGCATCATTTCTACAGAGTAGCTCCACATCACAGAACTATACCTTTCTGCAACAGTTCTCCACACTAGCTCCAAATCACAGAACAATACCTTCCTGCAACAGTTCTCCACACTAGCTCCAAATCACAAAACAATACCTTCCTGCATCAATTCTACACAGTAGCTCCACATCACAAAACTATACCTTTTTGCAACAATTCTCATCCACAAGTTCCACATGACAAAAGAATACGTTTCTGCAACAGTTGTCCACACTGGATCCGAATCACAAAACTGCACCTTCCAGCAACAGTTCTTCACAATAGCTCCCAATCACAAAACTATGCCTTCCTGCAACAGTTGTACACACTAGCTCCACATCACGAAACTATACGTTCCTGGAAACAGGTCTCCACACAACTCCACCTCACAAAACAATACCTTTCTACAACATTTCTCTACACTAGTTCCACATCACAAAACAATACGTTTCTGCAACAGTTCTCCACACTGGCTCCGAATCACAAAACTATACCATCCTGCAACAGTTCCCCACAATAGATCCACCTCACAAAACAATACATTTCTGAAACAGTTATCTACACTAGCTCCACATCACAAAACAATATGTTTCTGCAACACTTCTCCACACTGGCTCAGAATAACAAAACTATACCTTCCAGCAACAGTTCTTCACAGTTGCTCCACATCACAAAACAATACCTTTCTGTACCAGATCTCCACACTGGCTCAGAATCACAAAACTCTACCTTCCTGTATCTGTTCTCCACACTAGCTCCACCTCACAGAACAATAACTTTCTGCAACAGTTCTACACACTAGCTCCACATAACAATTCTATATCTTCCTGCAACAGTTCTCCACACTACCTCCACATCACAGAACTATACTTTCCTGCAACAGTTCTCCAAACTAGCTCCACCTCACAAAACAAAACCTTTCTGCAACAGTTCTCTACACTGGCTATGCATCACAAAATTATACCTTTCTGCAACGGTTCTCTACATTAGCTCCACATCACAAAACAATACGTTTCTGCAACAATTCTCAACACTGGCTCCGAATCGTAAAACTATACCTTTCTGCAACAGTTCTCCACACTAGATCCAATTCACAAAACAATACATTTCTGAAACAGTTGTCTACACTAGCTCCACATCACAAAACAATACCTTCCTGCAACAGTTCTCCACACTAGCTCCACCTCACAAAACAATAACATTCTGCAAAGGTTCTCCACACTGTCTCCGAGTCACAAAACTATACCTTCCCCTGCAACAGTTCTCCACACTAGCTCCACATCACAAAACAATACCTTCCTACAATATTTCTACACAGTAGCTCCACATCACAAAACTATACCTTCCTGCAACAGTAATCATCACAAGCTCCACATGACAAAATCATACGTTTCTGCAACAGTTGTCCACACTGGCTCCGAATCACAAAATTATACCTTCCAGCAACAGTTCTTCACAGTAGCTACCAATCACAAAACAATACCTTGCTGCAACAGTTCTACACACTAGCTCCACATCACAAAACAATACCTTCCTGCAAACAGCTCTCCACACAAATCCACCCTCACAAAACAATACCTTTCTGCAACAGTTCTCTACACTAGCTCCACATCACAAAACAATACGTTTCTGCAACAGTTCTCCACACTGGCTCCGAATCACAAAACTATACCTTCCTGCAACAGTTCTCCACCCCAGATCCACCTCACAAAACAATACATTTTGAAACAGTTGTCTACTCTAGCTCCACATCCCAAAAAAATACGTTTCTGCAACAGTTCTCCACATTGGCTCCGAATCACAAAACTATACCTTCCTGCAACTCTTCTCCGCAAAGGCTCTATCTCACAAAACAATACCTTTCTGCAACAGTTCTCTACTCTAGCTCCACATCACAAAACAATATGTTTCTGCAAAAGTTTTCCACACTGGTGCCGAATTACAAAAATATACCTACCTGCAATAGTTCTCCACACTAGCTCCACCTCACAAAGCAATATCTTTCTGCAACAGTTCTCTACACTAGCTCCACATGACAAAGTAATACCTTCCTTTAACAGTTCTGCACACTGTCTCCGAATCACAAAACTATACCTTTTAGCACCAGTTATTCACACTAGCTCCGAATCACAAAACAATTTCTTCCTGCAACAGTTCTATGCAGTAGCTCACATAACAAAACAATACCTTTCTGCAACTGTTCTCCACACTGGCTACGCATCACAAAATAATACCTTCCTGCAACAGTTCTCCACACTGCTACGAATCACAAAACTATACATTCCTGCCACAGTTCTCCACTCTAGCTCCAAATCGCAAAACAAACCCTTCCTGCTATATTTCTACAAACTAGCTCCACATTACAAAATGATACATTTCTGCAACAGTTCAACACACTGGCTACGCATCACAAAATAATACCTTCCTGCAACAGTTTTCCACACTAACTCCGAATCACAAAACTATTCCTACCTGCAACAGTTCTCCACAGTAGCTCCAAATCACAAAACAATACTTTCCTACCACATTTATACACACAAGGTCCACATCACAAAACTATACTTTCCTGCAACAGTTCTCCACACTAGCTCCACCTCACAAAACAAAACCATTCTGCAAAGGTTCTCTACACTAGCTCCACAGCACAAAACAATACGTTTCTGTAGAAGTTCTCCACACTGGCTCCGAATCACAAAACTATTCCTTACAGCAAAAGTTCTTCACACTAGCTCCGAATTACAGAACAATATCTTCATGCAACAGTTTTCCACACTAGCTCCACATCACAAAACAGTACCTTCCTGCATCATTTCTACAGAGTAGCTTCACATCACAAAACAATACCTTCCTGCAACAGTTCTCCACACTAGCTCCACCTCACAAAACAATACCATTCTGCAAAGGTTCTCTACACTAGCTACACATCACAAAACAATACGTTTCTGCAGCAATTCTCCACATGGCTCCGAATCACCAAACTATACCTTCCATAGACAGTTCTTCACACTAGCTCCAAATCACAGAACAATACCTTCCTGCAACAGTTCTCCACACTAGCTCAACATCACAAAACAATACCTTCCTGCATCATTTTTACACAGTAGCTCCACATCACAAAACTAAACCTTCCAGCAACACTTCTTCACAATAGCTCCCAATCACAAAACTATGCCTTCCTGCAACAGTTCTACACACTAGCTCCACATCACAAAACTATACCTTCCTGGAAACAGCTCTCCACACAACTCCACCTCACAAAACAATACCTTTCTGCAACAGGTCTCTATACTAGTTCCACATCACAAAACTATACCTTTCTGCAATAGTTCTCCACACTAGATCCACCTCACAAAACAATACATTTCTGAAACAGTTGTCTACACTAGCTCCACCTCACAAAACAATACGTTTCTGCAACAGTTCTCCACACTAGCTCCGAATAACAAAACTATACCTTCCAGCAACAGTTCTCCACACTAGCTCCACCTCACAAAACAATGCCATTCTGCAAAGGTTCTCTACACTAGCTACACATCACAAAACAATACGTTTCTGCAGCAATTCTCCACACTGGCTCCGAATCACAAAACTATACTTTCCATCAGCAGTTCTTCACACTAGCTCCAAATCACAGAACAATACCTTCCTGCAACAGTTCTCCACACTAGCTCAACATCACAAAACAATACCTTCCTACATCATTTTTACACAGTAGCTCCACATCACAAAACTAAACCTTCCAGCAACAGTTCTTCACAATAGCTCCCAATCACAAAACTATGCCTTCCTGCAACAGTTCTACACACTAGCTCCACATCACAAAACTATACCTTCCTGGAAACAGCTCTCCACACAACTCCACCTCACAAAACAATACCTTTCTGCAACAGGTCTCTATGCTAGTTCCACATCAAAAATCTATACCTTTCTGCAACAGTTCCCACACTAGATCCACCTCCCAAAACAATACATTTCTGAAACTGTTGTCTACACTAGCTCCACCTCACAAAACAATACGTTTCTGCAACAGTTCTCCACACTGGCTCCGAATAACAAAACTATACCTTCCTGCAACAGTTCTCCACCCCAGATCCACCTCACAAACCAATACATTTCTGAAACAGTTGTCTACTCTAGCTCCACATCCCAAAAAAATACGTTTCTGCAACAGTTCTCCACAAGAACTTCGAATCACAAAATTATACCTTCCTACAACTCTTCTCCACACTAGATCCACCTCACAAAACAATACCTTTCTGAAACAGTTCTCTACACTAGCTCCACATAACAAAACAATACGTTTCTGCAACAGTTCTCCATACTTGCTCTGAATCACAAAACTATACCTTCCTGCAACTGTTCTCCACACTAGCTCCACCTCACAAAGCAATATCTTTCTGCAACAGTTCTCTAAACTAGCTCCACATGACAAAATAATACCTTCCTTTAACAGTTCTGCACACTGTCTCCGAATCACAAAACTATACCTTTTAGCACCAGTTCTTCACACTAGCTCCGAATCACAAAACAATTTCTTCCTGCAACAGTTCTATGCAGTAGCTCACATAACAAAACAATAACTTTCTGCAACTGTTCTCCACACTGGCTACGCATCACAAAATAATACCTTCCTGCAACAGTTTTCCACACTGGCTCCGAATCACAAAACTATTCCTTACAGCAAAAGTTCTTCACACTAGCTCCGAATTACAGAACAATATCTTCATGCAACAGTTTTCCACACTAGCTCCACATCACAAAACAATACCTTCCTGCAACAGTTCTCCACACTAGCTCCACCTCACAAAACAATACCATTCTGCAAAGGTTCTCTACACTAGCTACACATCACAAAACAATACGTTTCTGCAGCAGTTCTCCAGACTGGCTCCGAATCACAAAACTATTCGTTCCAGCAACAGTTCTTCACACTAGCTCCGAATCACAGAACAATATCTTCCTGCAACAGTTCTCCACATAGCTTTACATCACAAAACAATACCTTCCTGCATCATTTCTACAGAGTAGCTCCACATCACAGAACTATACCTTTCTGCAACAGTTCTCCACACTAGCTCCAAATCACAGAACAATACCTTCCTGCAACAGTTCTCCACACTAGCTCCAAATCACAAAACAATACCTTCCTGCATCAATTCTACACAGTAGCTCCACATCACAAAACTATACCTTTTTGCAACAATTCTCATCACAAGTTCCACATGACAAAAGAATACGTTTCTGCAACAGTTGTCCACACTGGATCCGAATCACAAAACTGCACCTTCCAGCAACAGTTCTTCACAATAGCTCCCAATCACAAAACTATGCCTTCCTGCAACAGTTGTACACACTAGCTCCACATCACAAAACTATACCTTCCTGGAAACAGCTCTCCACACAACTCCACCTCACAAAACAATACCTTTCTACAACATTTCTCTACACTAGTTCCACATCACAAAACAATACGTTTCTGCAACAGTTCTCCACACTGGCTCCGAATCACAAAACTATACCATCCTGCAACAGTTCCCCACAATAGATCCACCTCACAAAACAATACATTTCTGAAACAGTTATCTACACTAGCTCCACATCACAAAACAATATGTTTCTGCAACACTTCTCCACACTGGCTCAGAATAACAAAACTATACCTTCCAGCAACAGTTCTTCACAGTTGCTCCACATCCTAAAACAATACCTTTCTGTACCAGATCTCCACACTGGCTCAGAATCACAAAACTCTACCTTCCTGTATCTGTTCTCCACACTAGCTCCACCTCACAGAACAATAACTTTCTGCAACAGTTCTACACACTAGCTCCACATAACAATTCTATATCTTCCTGCAACAGTTCTCCACACTACCTCCACATCACAGAACTATACTTTCCTGCAACAGTTCTCCAAACTAGCTCCACCTCACAAAACAAAACCTTTCTGCAACAGTTCTCTACACTGGCTATGCATCACAAAATTATACCTTTCTGCAACGGTTCTCTACATTAGCTCCACATCACAAAACAATACGTTTCTGCAACAATTCTCAACACTGGCTCCGAATCGTAAAACTATACCTTTCTGCAACAGTTCTCCACACTAGATCCAATTCACAAAACAATACATTTCTGAAACAGTTGTCTACACTAGCTCCACATCACAAAACAATACCTTCCTGCAACAGTTCTCCACACTAGCTCCACCTCACAAAACAATAACATTCTGCAAAGGTTCTCCACACTGTCTCCGAGTCACAAAACTATACCTTCCTGCAACAGTTCTCCACACTAGCTCCACATCACAAAACAATACCTTCCTACAATATTTCTACACAGTAGCTCCACATCACAAAACTATACCTTCCTGCAACAGTAATCATCACAAGCTCCACATGACAAAATCATACGTTTCTGCAACAGTTGTCCACACTGGCTCCGAATCACAAAATTATACCTTCCAGCAACAGTTCTTCACAGTAGCTACCAATCACAAAACAATACCTTGCTGCAACAGTTCTACACACTAGCTCCACATCACAAAACAATACCTTCCTGGAAACAGCTCTCCACACAAATCCACCTCACAAAACAATACCTTTCTGCAACAGTTCTCTACACTAGCTCCACATCACAAAACAATACGTTTCTGCAACAGTTCTCCACACTGGCTCCGAATCACAAAACTATACCTTCCTGCAACAGTTCTCCACCCCAGATCCACCTCACAAAACAATACATTTTGAAACAGTTGTCTACTCTAGCTCCACATCCCAAAAAAATACGTTTCTGCAACAGTTCTCCACATTGGCTCCGAATCACAAAACTATACCTTCCTGCAACTCTTCTCCGCAAAGGCTCTATCTCACAAAACAATACCTTTCTGCAACAGTTCTCTACTCTAGCTCCACATCACAAAACAATATGTTTCTGCAAAAGTTTTCCACACTGGTGCCGAATTACAAAAATATACCTACCTGCAATAGTTCTCCACACTAGCTCCACCTCACAAAGCAATATCTTTCTGCAACAGTTCTCTACACTAGCTCCACATGACAAAGTAATACCTTCCTTTAACAGTTCTGCACACTGTCTCCGAATCACAAAACTATACCTTTTAGCACCAGTTATTCACACCAGCTCCGAATCACAAAACAATTTCTTCCTGCAACAGTTCTATGCAGTAGCTCACATAACAAAACAATACCTTTCTGCAACTGTTCTCCACACTGGCTACGCATCACAAAATAATACCTTCCTGCAACAGTTCTCCACACTGCTACGAATCACAAAACTATACATTCCTGCCACAGTTCTCCACTCTAGCTCCAAATCGCAAAACAAACCCTTCCTGCTATATTTCTACAAACTAGCTCCACATTACAAAATGATACATTTCTGCAACAGTTCAACACACTGGCTACGCATCACAAAATAATACCTTCCTGCAACAGTTTTCCACACTAACTCCGAATCACAAAACTATTCCTACCTGCAACAGTTCTCCACAGTAGCTCCAAATCACAAAACAATACTTTCCTACCACATTTATACACACAAGGTCCACATCACAAAACTATACTTTCCTGCAACAGTTCTCCACACCTAGCTCCACCTCACAAAACAAAACCATTCTGCAAAGGTTCTCTACACTAGCTCCACAGCACAAAACAATACGTTTCTGTAGAAGTTCTCCACACTGGCTCCGAATCACAAAACTATTCCTTACAGCAAAAGTTCTTCACACTAGCTCCGAATTACAGAACAATATCTTCATGCAACAGTTTTCCACACTAGCTCCACATCACAAAACAGTACCTTCCTGCATCATTTCTACAGAGTAGCTTCACATCACAAAACAATACCTTCCTGCAACAGTTCTCCACACTAGCTCCACCTCACAAAACAATACCATTCTGCAAAGGTTCTCTACACTAGCTACACATCACAAAACAATACGTTTCTGCAGCAATTCTCCACATGGCTCCGAATCACCAAACTATACCTTCCATAGACAGTTCTTCACACTAGCTCCAAATCACAGAACAATACCTTCCTGCAACAGTTCTCCACACTAGCTCAACATCACAAAACAATACCTTCCTGCATCATTTTACACAGTAGCTCCACATCACAAAACTAAACCTTCCAGCAACACTTCTTCACAATAGCTCCCAATCACAAAACTATGCCTTCCTGCAACAGTTCTACACACTAGCTCCACATCACAAAACTATACCTTCCTGGAAACAGCTCTCCACACAACTCCACCTCACAAAACAATACCTTTCTGCAACAGGTCTCTATGCTAGTTCCACATCAAAAATCTATACCTTTCTGCAACAGTTCCCACACTAGATCCACCTCCCAAAACAATACATTTCTGAAACTGTTGTCTACACTAGCTCCACCTCACAAAACAATACGTTTCTGCAACAGTTCTCCACACTGGCTCCGAATAACAAAACTATACCTTCCTGCAACAGTTCTCCACCCCAGATCCACCTCACAAAACAATACATTTCTGAAACAGTTGTCTACTCTAGCTCCACATCCCAAAAAAAATACGTTTCTGCAACAGTTCTCCACAATAACTTCGAATCACAAAATTATACCTTCCTACAACTCTTCTCCACACAAGCTCTACCTCACAAAACAATACCTTTCTGCAACAGTTCTCTACTCTAGCTCCACATCTCAAAACAATATGTTTCTGCAACAGTTCTCCACACTGGCTCCGAATCACAAAACTATACCTTCCTGCAACAGTTCTCCACCCCAGATCCACCTCACAAAACAATACATTTTGAAACAGTTGTCTACTCTAGCTCCACATCCCAAAAAAATACGTTTCTGCAACAGTTCTCCACATTGGCTCCGAATCACAAAACTATACCTTCCTGCAACTCTTCTCCGCAAAGGCTCTATCTCACAAAACAATACCTTTCTGCAACAGTTCTCTACTCTAGCTCCACATCACAAAACAATATGTTTCTGCAAAAGTTTTCCACACTGGTGCCGAATTACAAAAATATACCTACCTGCAATAGTTCTCCACACTAGCTCCACCTCACAAAGCAATATCTTTCTGCAACAGTTCTCTACACTAGCTCCACATGACAAAGTAATACCTTCCTTTAACAGTTCTGCACACTGTCTCCGAATCACAAAACTATACCTTTTAGCACCAGTTATTCACACTAGCTCCGAATCACAAAACAATTTCTTCCTGCAACAGTTCTATGCAGTAGCTCACATAACAAAACAATACCTTTCTGCAACTGTTCTCCACACTGGCTCGCATCACAAAATAATACCTTCCTGCAACAGTTCTCCACACTGCTACGAATCACAAAACTATACATTCCTGCCACAGTTCTCCACTCTAGCTCCAAATCGCAAAACAAACCCTTCCTGCTATATTTCTACAAACTAGCTCCACATTACAAAATGATACATTTCTGCAACAGTTCAACACACTGGCTACGCATCACAAAATAATACCTTCCTGCAACAGTTTTCCACACTAACTCCGAATCACAAAACTATTCCTACCTGCAACAGTTCTCCACAGTAGCTCCAAATCACAAAACAATACTTTCCTACCACATTTATACACACAAGGTCCACATCACAAAACTATACTTTCCTGCAACAGTTCTCCACACTAGCTCCACCTCACAAAACAAAACCATTCTGCAAAGGTTCTCTACACTAGCTCCACAGCACAAAACAATACGTTTCTGTAGAAGTTCTCCACACTGGCTCCGAATCACAAAACTATTCCTTACAGCAAAAGTTCTTCACACTAGCTCCGAATTACAGAACAATATCTTCATGCAACAGTTTTCCACACTAGCTCCACATCACAAAACAGTACCTTCCTGCATCATTTCTACAGAGTAGCTTCACATCACAAAACAATACCTTCCTGCAACAGTTCTCCACACTAGCTCCACCTCACAAAACAATACCATTCTGCAAAGGTTCTCTACACTAGCTACACATCACAAAACAATACGTTTCTGCAGCAATTCTCCACATGGCTCCGAATCACCAAACTATACCTTCCATAGACAGTTCTTCACACTAGCTCCAAATCACAGAACAATACCTTCCTGCAACAGTTCTCCACACTAGCTCAACATCACAAAACAATACCTTCCTGCATCATTTTTACACAGTAGCTCCACATCACAAAACTAAACCTTCCAGCAACACTTCTTCACAATAGCTCCCAATCACAAAACTATGCCTTCCTGCAACAGTTCTACACACTAGCTCCACATCACAAAACTATACCTTCCTGGAAACAGCTCTCCACACAACTCCACCTCACAAAACAATACCTTTCTGCAACAGGTCTCTATACTAGTTCCACATCACAAAACTATACCTTTCTGCAATAGTTCTCCACACTAGATCCACCTCACAAAACAATACATTTCTGAAACAGTTGTCTACACTAGCTCCACCTCACAAAACAATACGTTTCTGCAACAGTTCTCCACACTAGCTCCGAATAACAAAACTATACCTTCCAGCAACAGTTCTCCACACTAGCTCCACCTCACAAAACAATACATTTCTGAAACTGTTGTCTACACTAGCTCCACCTCACAAAACAATAACTTTCTGCAACAGTTCTCATCACAAGCTCCACATGACAAAACAATAAGTTTCTGCAACAGTTGTCCACACTAGTTCCGAATCACAAAACTATACATTCCAGCAACTGTTGTCTACACTAGCTCCCAATCACAAAACTATACCTTCCTGCAACAGTTCTCTACACTAGCTCCACATCACAAAACAATACCCTCCTGCAACATTTCTAAACACTAGCTCCACATCACAAAACTATACCTTCCTGCAATAGTTCTCCACACTAGCTCCTCCTCACAAAACAATACCTTTCTGCAACTGTTCTCTACACTAGCTCCACATCACAAAATAATACTTTGGTGCAACAGTTATGAACAGTGGCTCTGAATCACCAAACTATACCTTCCAGCAACAGTTCTTCACACAAGCTCCGAATCACAAAACTATACCTTTTAGCACCAGTTCTTCACAGTAGCTCCGAATCACAAAACAATTTCTTCCTGCAACAGTTCTATGCAGTAGCTCACATAACAAAACAATACCTTTCTGCAACTGTTCTCCACACTGGCTATGCATCGCAAAATAAACCTTCCTGCAACAGTTCTACACTCTGGCTCCGAATCACAAAATTATATCTAAGCGCAACTGTTTCCCACACTAGCTCCACCTCACTAAACAATACGTTTCTGCAACAGTTCTACACACTGGCTCCGAATCACAAAACTATACATTTCAGCAACAGTTCTTCACACTAGCTCCGTGTAGTAAAGGAGCGGCCCGGCTGTGTCCCTGTACCCGGCTGCCTCCATGGCCCAGCTCATGCCCCAAAACAATCACACGGAAACTGCATTCCTTTAAACACCGCCTGGCCCACTAGCTCCGACCCCTTATTGGTTAGCTCCCACACCTGGTCTAGCCCATTTCTGACAATCTGTGCAACACCCCATGGTGTGCTTACCGGGGGAGATTCTAGCCTGCATCTCTCTGGAGTGCGGGCATCATGGCAACTCCTTCTCAGCTTCTCTTTCCCAGCATCCTCTTCTGTCTACCCCGCCTACCTAATTTTCTGTCCTATCAGGGCCCAGGCAGTTACTTTATTGAACCAATGAAATCAACAGATTGATATATGACACTCAAACATCACTTCCCCTTTTTCTGTTTAAACAAAAAGAAAAGCTTTAACTTTAACATAGTAAAATCACATATAACAAAACAGTTATCAAGTAAGAATTACAGTTACAATATTTATATCTACTTTATCTTTTATCATAACTAAGGAAAACTATATATCTATCCATTCTTCAACTCCATCAAAGACTCCAGAAGGATATAACACTAAACAAGAAATATGAGTACTCTAGAAAAGACAGAGACATCTCGCTGCCTGGACAGTCACCCAAAGTTCCTCTGTACCATTGGGGCATCTATCTTCGGCCTTCAGGCCCATAGTATCCAGCAGACATTTCCATGAAGCAGGAAATTTCAAAGACAGTTCAGTCACTTTCTACTGTGTCCTGCAGAATGTCTCGTAGACTCTTTTATGAATCAGGAACCCCGAAAGACCATCTCACCTTTAGGCAAGTTTAGCAGTCCTCTCTCTACGGGTTCTTTGTGTCCAGTTTATGCAATAGTCCAGGCAAGAACAGTCTCTTGCCCAATGGCTATCCAACTCCATTAGGAGCCTTTTCAATGCCCATCTTCCTCTTGAAGTAGATTGGCACTGTCAGGAGCAGACGTGTCTCATTGTCATGAAAAACCCTAAGTTATTAAAATATTTTAAATGCCATATTCTGCAATCTTTGAGAGATATGAAGAATGTCTATCTAACTGAAATGTATCTCTATATATCTAGAAAATCTAACATGACTATAAGCTTGACTATTATTTACGATTATTCAACAACAACCTATATTTCCTAATTATACATTACATTTTAAAAATGAACTACACAATCATAATACCTTAATCAAGATCAGAAATACATATACATATAACAAAATTGACTTTAAAATCTACATCAATGCAAATTATTCATATCTATATCATATCCCCCCTTTAAATATAAAAGAACGTTTATAAACCCTATTTGGGAACATGGGCAGTTTTCTCTCCAAACTGCTTCCTGCTGAACGGGGCGTAGTTAATTAGGTCTTTCATGGTATAACCTGTGTGTCAGGGTCATCTCAGTTGGCAGTTGAGTGAAGTAATTTTTTGAGGGTATTCACAGCAACCTTTCAGGAGGGTGTGGTCTATCATACCAAATCGGAATAGAAGAAATCCATAGGGTCTCATCCTCTGTGAAAACAAAAGAAGACCCTTTCCGAAGCATCATATCCTTAGACCCAAATTTTGAAGTCATATCCTCATGATATCCATTCTGGTTCCACTTGGCAGCCCATATAATGAAATGTCTTTCTGTAGTTAGCTCCTTCACAATAAAAAAATTTTAAAGAAAACACAATGTACATAATCCAGACTCTGTGAATTTTCCATTTTTACGTGGCTTATTTTTCTTTATTTCTTTTATTCTCTTAACTATCTGTACTCTGTCTCTTTAAAGACTCAACCTTGTTATTATTAAAGGCATTAACTTTATTCTCTCTATATATATATATTTATTTCTCTCTCAAGCCTACGTACATTCATCCAACACTGTGATCCATTTAGTGGTCTGTCTGAATCTGTTTTATTGTGAATCTGTATTTTTTTTTTTACTATCCAGGAGCATTTCTTAAAATTTTAAGCAGTTCTTAAAAAGTTAAGTTGCTTCTTGTACAGTTAATACGGTACCGCCTGCATTCTGCCAAGTAGAAACCTTAAGTGCGCTCTCATTAAGGTATTTATGGTAGTTCCTAGTTGAGACTGCAGTATGGCAGAGCTGAGCAGCTCCTGCCAAGAGCCATTTGGTGAGCCTGAGCTGCATAGAGTTCCAGGCACACAGCAGTCCAAATTGCCATCAAGCAAGCCAAAGCAGTTTATTCCAAATGCTCCATACAAAAGCTCTGTCTCCCCCCTAAAGATTGTTACAGAAACCATCACCTTGGGGAGCCTGCAGGGAACCCCAAACCCATAATTATGTTAAGAATAGTCCTATTGGCAAAACCTGCCCCACACCCAATTAGCTATTCGCTAATTGCTAACGAACCTAATCTGATAGCGGAACTGCCTTAAATTCCAGCTATCCAGGGAACTAGGTGTGGCAACTCCTGACTTCTTGGCCTACCTGACCGGATGTGGGTTACGTGACTGGGACCACGCGGCCAGATTCCATGCTCCTGTGCCCTGCTCCCCCAAGCCCTCATTCAGGGGGTATATAAGTTGTTACCCTGTCCCTAATAAACGGAGGCTTTGACAAAAAAAAAAAAAAAAAGTTAACAACTGAACTATCACTTATACCAGTTAGGGGAGAGACAATCAGTTTTCTACGATGAGTGACACTGAGCATGTCAACTAATTCTGGGCAAGCCTCATGTTCAGGAGTAATTGACCAACAACATATAGTTGGACTCCACAGGATTTTGTCTGTGCTTTATTTGGTTACAAGTTGGGCTTTTTGTTTGTTTTCATTCTTTTTTTCTTGGTATGACTTTCTTGTTTCTAAGTTTTGGAAGATTTTATTGCTGTATAGGATTTTTGCTTCTTGTTAAAGAAAGAACTTAAAGTTGGGTGGGTAGGGATGGGGAAAAGATCTGAAGGGACTTGAGGGAGAGGAAGAATATGATCAAAGTGTATTTGAATTTGAAAATTGTTTTAAATAATGGAAAATATAATAAATTAATTAAAAAAAAACAAAGTAAACTCCATATGGAGTTTCTTTGACACCAATATCTTCTCTGAGGTAGATTCGTGCTGCCAGGAGTAGACATGTCTCATTTTCATAAAAAATAACAATCTGGATTATTAAAACATTTTAATGCCATATTCTATAGATTTATGAAGTGTTTCAAGATGATCTATCTAAAATGTATATTTCTTTGACCTCAAAAACATACCTATTGTGATTACAATTTCAACCATACTAGGTGTTTAACTGTTAACCTACAGTTCCTTATTATCCTAAAATATTGATAATAATAACTTTCAACAACTAGAGATTTGCATTATATTTTTAAATGTGCTGTATAGATATAATACCTTTAACAAGATTAGAAATGTATATATAAATTTTAACAATATTAATCTTAAATTTGTATCAATTGCTACAAACTACAACATTATGCAGTAAAGATTTTTGAAGAGAAAAAAAAAAAAAAAAAAAGCTCTATCTCTCACAGGAGCCAGACAGAGATTGCAATGGCGGCACAGCCCAGAAAGCCGCACTTTAAACTGACACAGCTTTTTTTCTGCTGCTATTGCCGAACCAGGAAATCTCTCTAAGGCACGCCACCAACAAAGAACAAAACTCTGTGTTAAACTCTGTTTTTTCTCTGTTTAGAATTAAGCTCTCTCAGGTTTTTAAGTGGATTCAGCCCATCACGTCCGGGCGCCAATCTGTACTAATAGGAGAGGCCCGGATGTGTCCCTGTACCCGGCCGCCTGCATGGCCCAGCTCATGCCCCAAAACAATCACACGGAAACTGCATTCCTTTAAACACTGCCTGGCCCACTAGCTCCGACCCCTTATTGGCTAGCTCCACACCTGGTCTAGCCCATTTCTGACAATCTGTGCAACACCCCATGGTGTGCTTACCGGGTAGATTCTAGCCTGCGTCTCTCTGGAGTGCGGGCATCATGGCGACTCCTTCTCAGCTTCTCTTTCCCAGCATCCTCTTCTGTCTACACTGCCTACCTAATTTTCTGTCCTATCAGGGCCCAGGCAGTTTCTTTATTGAACCAATGAAATCAACAGATTGATATATGACACTCCCACATCAGCTCCATATAACAAAACAATACCTTCCTGCACCAGTTTTACACACTAGCTCCACATCACAAAACTATACCTTACTGCAACATTTCTCCACACTAGCTCCACCTCACCAAACAATACCTTCCTGGAAACAGTTCTCTGCAGTAGCTCCACCTCACAAAAAATACGTTTCTGCAACAGTTCTCTTCAATAGCTCCACATCACAAAACAATACGTTTTCTGCAACAGTTCTCCACACTGGCTCCGAATCACAAAACTATACCTTCCTGCAACAGTTCTCCACACTAGCTCGACATCACAAAACAATATGTTTCTGCAACAGTTCTCCACACTGGCTCCGAATCACAAAACTATACATTCCTGAAACAGTTCTCCACACTATCTCCACCTCACAAAACAATACATTTATGAAACTGTTGTCTACACTAGCTCCACCTCACAAAACAATACCTTTCTGCAACAGTTCTCATCACAAGCTCCACATGACAAAACAATACGTTTCTGCTATAGTTGTCCACACTGGCTCCGAATCACAAAACTATACCTTTCAGCAAAAGGTCTTCACACTAGCTCCACATCACAAAATTATACCTTACTGCAACATTTCTCCACAGTAGCTCCACCTCACAAAACAATACCTTCCTGGAAACAGTTCTCTACACTAGCTCCACCTCACAAAACAATACCTTTCTGCAACAGTTCTGTACACTAGCTCCACATCACAAAACAATACGTTTCTGCAACAGTTCTCCACACTGGCTCCGAATCACAAAACTATTCCTTTCTGCAACAGTTCTCCACACTAGATCCACCTCACAAAACAATACATTTCTGAAACAGTTGTCTACACTAGCTCCACAGCACAAAACAATACATTTCTGCAACAGTTCTCCACACTGGCTCCGAATCACAAAACTATTCCTTTCTGCAACTCTTCTCCACACTAGCTCCACCACACAAAACAATACCTTTCTGCAACAGTTCTCTACACTAGCTCCACATCACAAAACAATACGTTACTGCAGCAGTTCTGCACACTGCCTCCGAATCACAAAACTATACCTTCCAACAACAGTTCTTCACACTAGCTCCGAATCACAAAACAATACTTTTTTTGCAACAGTTCTCCACACTAGATCCACCTCACAAAACAATAATTTTCTGCCACAGTTCTCTACACTAGCTCCACATCACAAAATAATACATTCCTGCAACGGTTCTTCACACTGGCTCTGAATCACAAAACTCTACCTTCCGGCAACAGTTCTTCACACAAGCTCTGAATCACAAAAACTCTACCTTCCTGCAACAGTTCTCCACACTAGCTCCACATCACAAAACAATACCTTCCTGCAACATTTCTACACTGTAGCTCCACATCAGAAAACAATACCTTTATAAACTGTTCTCCACACTGGGCTACGCATCACAAAATAATACCTTCCTGCAACAGTTTTCCACACTGGCTCCGAATCACAAAACTATACCTTCCAGAAACAGTTCTTCACACTAGCTCCGAATCACAAAACAATACCTTCCTGCACCAGTTCTACACATTAGCTACACATCAAAAAACTATACCTTACTGCAACATTTCTCCACCCTAGCTCCACCTCACAAAACAATACCTTCCTGGAAACAGTTCTCTACACTAGCTCCACATCACATAACAATACCTTCCTGCAACATTTCTACACACTAGATCCACATCACAAAACTATACGCTTCTGCAAAGGTTCTCCACACTGGCTCCGAATCACAAAAGTATACCTTCCAGCAACAGTTCTTCACACTAGGTGCGAATCACAAAACAATACCTTCCTGCACCAGTTCTACACACTAGCTCCACATTACAAAACTATACCTTCGTGCAACAGTCCTCCATACTAGCTCCACCTCACAAAACAATACCTTTCTGTAACAGTTCTCTACACTAGCTCCACATCACAAAATAATACCTTCCTGAAACACTTCTGCACACTGGCTCAGAATCACAAAACTATACCTTCCTGCAACTGTTCTTAACACTAGTTCCAAATCAAAAAACAATACTTTCCTGCATCATTTTTACACAGTAGCTCCACATCACAAAATTATACCTTCCTGCAACAGTTCTCCACACTAGCTCCACATCACAAAACCTATACGTTTCTGCAACAGTTCTCCACACTGGCTCCGAATCACAAAAGTATACCTTCCAGCAACAGTTCTTCACACTAGGTGCGAATCACAAAACAATACCTTCCTGCACCAGTTCTACACACTAGCTCATCATCACAAAACTATACCTTCCTGCAACAGTTTTCCACAGTAGCTCCACCTCACAAAACAATACCGTCCTACAACAGTTTTACACACTAGCTCCACATCAGAACACTATATCTTCCTGCAACAGATCTCCACACTAGCTCCACCTCACAAAACAATACGTTTCTGCAACAGTTCTCCACACTGGCTTCAAATCACAAATTATACCTTCCTGCAAGTTCTCCAAACAAGCTCCACCTCACAAAAGAATACGTTTCAGCAACAGTTCCCCACTCTGGCTCTGAATCACAAAAATATACCTTGCAGCAACAGTTCTTTTCACTAGCTCCGAATCACAAAATAATACTTTCCTGCAACAGTTCTAAAGACTAGCTCCACATCACAAAACAATACGTTACTACAGCAGTTCTCCACACTGGCCCCGAATCACAAAAACTATACCTTCCAGCAACAGTTCTTCACACTAGCTCCAAATCACAAAACAATACCTGCCTGCACCAGTTCTACACACTAGCTCCACATCACAAAACTATACCTTACTGCAACATTTCTTCAAACTAGCTCCACCTCACAAAACTATACCTTCCTGGGAAACAGTTCTCTACACTCGCTCCACCTCACAAAACAATACCTTTCTGAAACAGTTCTCTACACTAGCTCCACATCACAAAACAATACCTTCCTGCAACATTTCTACACACTGGCTCCACATCACAAAACTATACCTTCCCTGCAACAGTTCTCCACACTAGCTCCACCTTACAAAACAATATCTTCCTGCAACAGTTCTACACCTAGCTCCACATCACAAAACTATACCTTCCTGCAACAGTTCTGAATACTAGCTCCACCTCACAAAACAATACCTTTCTTCAACAATTCTCTACACTAGCTCCACATCACCAAATAATAACTTGCTGCAACAGTTCTGCACAGTGGCTCCGAATGACAAAATTATACCTTCTTGCAACTTTTCTCCACACATGCTCCAAATCAAAAAACAATACTTTCCTGCAACACTTCTACAGACTAGCTCCACAACACAAAACTATACCTTCCTGCAACCGTTCTCCACAGTAGCTCCACTTCACAAAACACTATCTTCATGCAAAGTGTTCTCCACAATAGCTCCACCTCACAAAACAATAACTTTCTGCAACAGTTCTCCACACTGGCTCCGAATCACAAAATTATAACATCGTGCAAAAGTTCTCTGCACTAGCTACACATCACAAAACAATATGTTTCTGCAGCAGTTCTCACACTGGCTCTGAATCACAAAATTATAACTTCCTGCAACAGTTCTTCACACTAGCTCCACCTCACAAAATAATACCTTTCTACCACAGTTCGCCACACGGGGCTCCGAATCACAAAACTATACCTTCCAGCAACAGTTCTTCAAACTAGCTCTGAATCACAAAACAATACCTTCCTGCAACAGTTCTACACACTAGCTTCACCTCAGAAAACAATACGTTACTGCAGCAGTTCTCCACACTGGCTCCGAATCACAAAACTATACCCGTCCAGCAAAAGTTCTTCACACTAGCTCCCGAATCACAAAACAATACTTTCCTGCAACATTTCTCCACACTAGCTCCACCTCACAAAACAATAACTTTCTGCTACAGTTCTCTACACTAGCTCCACATCACAAAACAACAGCTTCCTGCAACATATCTAAACAGTAGCTCCACATCACAAAAAAATACCTTTCTAAACTGTTCTCCACACTGGCTATGCATCACAAAATAATACCTTCCTGCAACAGTTTTCCACACTGGCTCCGAATCACAAAACTATACCTAAATGCAACAGTTCTCCACACTAGCTCCAAATCACAAAACAATAATTTCCTGCAACATTTCTACACACTAGCTCCTCACACAAAACTATATCTTCCTGCAACAGTTCTCCTCACTAGCTCCAATTCACAAAACCATAATTTCCTGCACCATTTCTACACAGTAGGTCCACATCACAAAATTAGACCTACATCCAACAGTTCTCCACACTAGCTCCACATCACAAAACAATACGTTTCTGCAAGAGTTCTCCACACTGGCTAAGAATCACAAAACTATCCCTTCCAGCAACACTTCTTCACAATATCTCCGAATCACAAAACAATACCTTCCTGCACCAGTTCTACACAATTTCTCCACATCACAAAAACTATACCTTACTGCAAAATTTCTCCACACTAGCTCCCCCTTACTAAACAATACCTCTGTGCAACAGTTCTCTACACTAGCTCCACATCTCAAAACAATACCATCCTCCAACATTTCTACACACTAGCTCCACATCACAAAACAATACCTTCGAGCAACAGTTCTGCACACTGGCTCCGAATCACAAAACTACACCTTCCAGCAACAGTTCTTCACACAGGCTCCAAATCAAAAAACTATACCTTCCTGCAACAATTCTCATCACTAGCTCCACAACACAAAACAATACCTTCCTGCAACTTTTCTACACAGTAGCTCCACATCACAAAACAATACCTTTCTGCAAATGTTCTCCACACTGGCTATGCATCACAAAATAATACCTTCCTGCAACAGTTCTACACACTGGCTCCGAATCACAACTATACCTAATTGTAACAGTTCCCCCACACTAGCACAACATCAGAAACTATACCTTCCTGGAAGAGTTTTCCACACTAGCTCCACCTCACAAAACAATACCGTCCTCCAACAGTTCTACACACTAGCTCCACATCACAACACTATATCTTCCTGCAACAGATCTCCACACTAGCTCCAAATCACAAAACAATACGTTTCTGCAACAGTTCTCCACACTGGCTCCGAATCACAAAACTATACCTTTTCAGCAACTGTTCTTCACCCTAGCTCCGAATCATAAAACAATACCTTCCTGCACCAGTTTTACACACTAGCTCCACATCACTAAACATTACCTTACTGCAACATTTTTCCACACTATCTCCACCTCACAAAACAATACCTTACTTGAAACAGTTCTCTACACTAGCTCAACCTCACAAAACAATACCTTTCTGCAAGCAGTTCTCATCAGAAGCTCCACATGACAAAACAATATGTTTCTGCAACAGTTCTCTACACTAGCTCCACATCAGAAAACAATACATTTATAAACTGTTCTCCAAACTGGCTACGCATCACAAAATAATACATTCCTGCAACAGTTTTCCACACTGGCTCCGAATCATAAAACTATACCTAATTGCAACAGTTCCCCACACTAGCTCCACCTCACAAAACAATACCTTTCTACAACAGTTTTCCACACAGGCTCCGAATCACAAAACTATACCTTCCAGCAACAGTTCTTCACACTAGCTCCACCTCACCAAACAATATCTTCCTGCAACAGTTCTACATACTACCTCCACATCACTAATCTATATCTTCCTGCAACAGTTCTCCACACTAGCACCTCATCACAAAACAATAACTTTCTGCAACTGTTCTCTACACTAGCTCCACATCACAAAATAATACTTTTGTGAAACAGTTCTACACACTCCGCTCTGAATCACATAACTATACCTTCCAGCAACAGTTCTTCACAAAAGCTCCAAATCACAAAACTATACCTTCCTGCAAAAGTTCTCCACACTAGCTCCACATCACAAAAGAATACCTTCCTGCAACGTTTCTACACAGTAGCTCCACATCACCAAACAATACCTTTCTGCAACTGTTCTCCACACTGGCTATGCATCACAAAATAATACCTTCCTGCAGCAGTTCTACACACTGGCTCCGAATCATAAAACTATACCTAATTTCAAGAGTTCCCCACACTAGCTCCACATCACAAAACTATACCTTCCTGCAACAGTTCTCCACACTCCCCTCTGAATCGCAAAATTATACCTAATTGCAACAGTTCCCCACACTAGCTCCACAGCACAAAACTATACCTTCCTGCAACAGTTCTCCACACTACCTCCAATCACAAAATAATACCTTCCTGTAACAGTTCTACACATTAGCTACACTTCACAAAACTATACCTTCCTCTCTACAGTTTTCCACACTAGCTCCACCTCACAAAACAATACCGTCCTCCAACAGTTCTACACTAGCTCCACATCACAACACTATATTTTCCTGCTACAGATCTCCACACTAGCTCCAACTCACAAAACAATATGTTTCTGCAACAGTTCCCCACACTACCTCCACATCACAAAACTATACCTTCCCTGCAACAGTTCTACACACTGGCTCCGAATCACCAAACTATACCTTTCAGCAACAGTTCTTCACACTAACTCCGAATCACAAAACAATACCTTCCTGCACCAGTTTTACACACTAGCTCCACATCACAAAACTATACCTTACTGCAACATTTTTCCACACTAGCTCCACCTCACAAAACAACACCTTCCTGGAAACAGTTCTCTACACTAGCTCCACCTCACAAAACAATACCTTCCCTGCAACAGTTCTCCACACTAGCTCCACCTCACAAAACAATACATTTCTGAAACTGTTGTCTACACTAGCTCCACCTCACAAAACAATACTTTTCTGCAACAGTTCTCAACACAAGGTCCACATGACAAAACAATACGTTTCTGCAACAGTTGTCCACACTAGCTCCGAATCACAAAACTATACCTTCCATCAACAGTTCTTCACACTAGCTCCCAATCACAAAACTACACCTTCCTGCAACAGTTCTACATAATAGCTCCACCTCACAAAACAATACATTTCTGAAACACTTGTCTACACTAGCTAAACATCACAAAACAATACATTTCTGCAACAGTTCTCCAAACTGGCTCCGAATCACAAAACTATACCTTCCCTCTGCAACAGTTCCCCACACTAGCTCGACATCACAAAACAATACGTTTCTGCAGCAATTCCCCACACTAGCTCCACATCACAAAACTATACCTTCCCTGCAACAGTTCTCCACACTCCCTCCGAATCGCATAAATTATACCTAAATTGCAACAGTTCCCCACACTAGCTCCACAGCACAAAAACTATACCTTCCAGCAACAGTTCTTCACACTAGCTCCGAATCACAAAACAATACTTTTTGCAAAAGTTCTCCACACTAGCTCCACATCACAAAACAATACGTTTCTGCAACAGTTCTCCACATAGGCTACGAATCACAAAACCATACCTTTCTGCAACAGTTCTCCACACTAGAACACCTCACAAAACAATACATTTCTGAAACAGTTGTCTACACTAGCTCCACATCACAAAACAATACATTTCTGCAACAGTTCTCCACACTGGCTCCGAATCACAAAACTATACCTTCCTGCAACAGTTCCTCACACTAGCTCGACATCACAAAACAATACGTTTCTGCAGCAATTCTCAGACTGGCTCCGAATCACAAAACTATACCTTCCAGCAACAGTTCTTCACACTAGCTCCGAATCACAAAACAATACCTTCCAGCAACAGTTCTTCACACTATCTCCATCTCACAAAACAATACATTTCTGAAACTGTTGTCTACCCCACTAGCTCCACCTCACAAAACAATACCTTTCTGCAACAGTTCTCATCACAAGCTCCACATGACAAAACAATACTTTCTGCTATATTTGTCCACACTGGCTCCGAATCACCAAACAATACCTTTCAGCAAAGTTCTTCACACTAGCTCCCAATCACAAAACTATACCTTCCTGCAACAGTTCTACACACTAGCTCCACATCACAAAACTATAACTTACTGCAATATTTCTCCTACAGTAGCTCCACCTCACAAAACAATACCTTCCTGGAAACAGTTCTCCACACTAGCTCCACCTCACAAAACAATACCTTTCTGCAACAGTTCTCTACACTAGCTCCACATCACAAAACAATACGTTTCTGCAACAGTTCTCCACACAGGCTACGAATCACAAAACCATACCTTTCTGCAACAGTTCTCCACACTAGATCCACCTC
>CAWTZC010000919.1:0-13920 GCA_963919715.1 Microtus obscurus | reverse complement strand
TATACCTTCCTGCAACAGTTCTCACACTAGCTCCAAATCACAAAACAATATTTTCCTGCAGCATTTTCTACACACTAGTTCGACATCACAAAACTATACCTTCCTGCAACAGTTCTCCACACTAGATCCATCTCACAAAAACAATACCCTTTTGCAACAGTTCTCTACACTAGCTCCACATCACAAAACAACAGTTTCTGCAACAGGTCTCCACACTGGCTCCTAATCAAAAACCTATACCTTCCAGCATCAGTTCTTCACACTAACGTTCGTATCACAAAAACTATACCTTCCTGCAACAGTTCTACATACCTGGCTCCACATCACAAAACTATACCTTCCTGCAAACTGTTCTCCACAGTAGCTCCACTTCACAAAACACTACCTTCATGCAAACAGTTCTCCACAAAAGCTCCACCTCACAAAACAAAAATTTTCTGCAACAGTTCTCAAACTAGCTCCACCTCACAAAAAACTCTTTCTTTGCAACAGTCCTCTACACTCGCTCAACATCACAAAATAATACGCTTTTGCAAACAGTTCTTTAAGCCACTGGCTCCAATTTGCTGATCTTACACCATAAAGTATATCTTCCTGCAACAGTCTCCACACTAGCTCCACATCACAAATTAATAATTCTTCCTTAAAACAGTTCTTCACACTGTCTTAATCATAAAAAACTCTACCTTCCAAGCAACAGTTCTTCACACAAGCTCCAATTCACAAACTCTACCTACTGAAACAGTTCTACACACCTGTTCCACATAAGAAAACAAGACCTTCCTGCAAAATTTCTACACAGTAGAAGCTCCACATCACAAAACAATACCTTTCTAAACTGTTATCCACACAGCTAAGCATCACAAAATAATTCTTTCCTGCAATAGTTTTCCACACTGGTTCCTAATCACAAAACTATACCTTCAAGAAACAGTTCTTCACACTAGCTCCGAATCACCAAACAATACTTTCCGGCAACATATCTACACACTAGCTCCAAATCACAAAACTATACCTTACTGCAACATTTCTCACAGTAGCTCCACCCTCACAAAACAATACCTTCCTGGAAACAGTTCTCCACACTGGCTCCGAATCACAAAACTATACATTTCTGAAACAGTTCTCCACACTATTCCACCCTCACAAAACAAGCATATTTATGCACTTCATGTTTCACTAGCTCAACCTCACAAAACAATACCTTTCTGCAACAGTTCTCTTCACAAGCTCCACATGACAAAACAATACGTTTCTTCTATAGTTATCCACACTGGCTCCGGAATACAAAACTATACCTTCCTGCAACAGTACTACACACACTAGCTCCACATCACAAAACTATACCCTTACTGCAACATTTCTCCACAGTAGCTCCAGCACACAAAACAATACCTTCCTGGAAACAGTTCTCCACACTAGCTCCACATCACAAAACAATACGCTTGCAACAGTTCTCCACACTCCGCTCCGAATCACAAAACTATACCTTTCTGCAATGTTCACACTGGATCCACCTCACAAAATAATACATTTCTGAAACAGTTGTCTACACTAATTCCACATCACAAAACAATACATTTCTGCAACAGTTCTCCACACTATTCAAAATCACAAAACTATACCTTCCCAACTGTTCTCCACACTAGTTCCACCTCACAAAACAATCATCTTTCTGTAACAGTTCTCTACACTAGCTCCACATCACAAAACAACACCTTCCTGCATCATTTCTACACACTAGCTCCACATGACAAAACCATACCTTCCTGCAAATAGTTCTCCACACTAGCTCCACCTCACAAAACAATATCTTCCTGCAACAGTTTTACACACTAGCTCCACATCACAAATCTATACCTTCCTGCAAGGCCTCCAGTACCAACTCCACATCACAAATCTATACCTTCCTGCAACAGTCCTCCACACTCATTTCCACATCACAAAACAATACCATTCTGCAACAGTCTTCTACATTAGCTCCAAATCACAAAACAACACGTTTCTGCAAAAGTTCTCCCAAACTACCCGAATCACAAAAGTATAGTTTGCAAGTGTTGCCTCCCGCCACTCAACGCTCCACCTCACAAAACAATACCCTTCTGCAACAGTTCTCAACACTAACTCCACATCACAAATTAATACCTTCCTGCAACAGTTCTGCACACTGGCTCCGAATCACAAAACTCTACCTTCCAGCAACTGTCTTTCACACAAGCTCCAATTCACAAAACTCTACCCTTCCTGCAAATAGTTCTCCACACTAGCTCCACATCATAAAACAATTCTTTCCTGCAACATTTCTACACACTAGCTCCACATCACAAAACTCTACCTTCCTGCAAAAGTTCTCCACACTAGCTCCCATCCAAAACAATACCCCTTCCTGCAACTTCTCTACAGTCAGCTCCCACATCAAAAACAATACCTTTCTAAATGTTTCTCCACACATGCTAGGCATCACAAAAATAATACCTCCCTAAAACAGTTTTCCACATGTCCGAATCACCAAACTATACCTAATTGCAACAGTTCTCCACACTAGCTCCAAATCACAAAAACAATACTTTCCTGCAACATTTCTACACACTAGCTCCCATCACAATACTATACCTTCCTGCAACAGTTCTCCTCACACTCAGCTCCAAATCACCAAAACAATACCTTCCTGCATCATTTCTACACAGTAGCTCCACATCACAAAAACTATACCCTTCCTGAAACAGTTCGACACTAGCTTCACCTCACAAAACAATACGTTTCTGCAACAGTTCCCCACACCGGCTCCGAATCACAAAAACTATAACTTCCAGCAACAGTTATTCACACTAGCCCGAATCCATCAAAACCAACACTTTCCTGCAATATTTCACACACACTAGCTTTCCCCTCACCAAAAAACAATACCTTTCTGCAACAGTTCTCTATACTAGGTCCACATCACCAAAACAATATGTTTCTGCAGCAGTTCTCCACACTGGCTCCGAATCACCAAACAATACATTCCTACAACAGTTTACACTAGCTCCACTTCACAAAACAATACCTTTCTGCAACAGTTCTCTACACTACCAAAACATCACAAAACAATACCTTCCTGGAAACGGTTCTCTACACTGCTCCACCTAGCCCCACAAAACAATACCTTTCTGCAACAGTCCTCTACACTAGCTCCACATCACAAAACAATTCTTGCAACATTTCTACACACTAGCTCCACATCACAAAACTCTTACCTTCCCTGCAACAGTTTTCCACACTAGCTCCACATCATAAAACAATACCTTCCTGCAACATTTCTACGCAGTGCAGTCCAACATCACAAAATGCTACCTTTCTGCAACTGTTCTCTACACTGGCTATCACAACATAATACCTTACCTGCAACAGTTCTACACACTGGGCTCTGAATCACAAATCTATACCTAATTGCAAGAGTTCCCCACACTACCTCCACATCACAAAACTATACCCCTTTTCTGCAACAGTTCTCCACACTTGCTCCATATCATTAAACAATTCTTTCCTGTAAAATTTCTACACACTAGCTCCATATTACAAAACTATACATTCCTGCAACCGTTTTCCACAGTAGCTCCACTTCACAAAATACTACCTTCATGCAAAGAGTTCTCCAAACTAGCTCCACCTCACAAAACAATACCTTTCTGCAACAGTTCTCTACGCTAAGCTCCACCTCAGAAAACAATATCAGTCTGCAAAGGTTTTCTACACAATTAGCTCCACATCACAAAACACAAACCTTCCTGCATTCTTTCTACACAGTAGCTCCACATCACAAAACTATACCTTCCTGCAACTGTCGCATCACAAGCACCACAGACAAAACAATACGTTTCTGCAACACTTGTCCACACTGGCTCCGAATCACAAAACTATATCTTCCAGCAACAGTTCTTCATACTAGCTCTGAATCACAAAACACTATCTTCTTGCAACAGTTCTACACACTAGCTCCACATACCAAAGCTGTACCTTACTGCAACATTGTACACACTAGCTCCACTTCACATACCTTCGTGGAAACAGTTCTCCACACTAGGTCCACCTCACAAAACATTTCTGAAACAGTTCTCTACACTAGCTACACATCACAAAACAATATGTTTCTGCAACAGTTCTCCATACTGGCTCCAAATCACAGAACTATACCTTCCTGCAACTGTTCTCTACACTAGCTCCAACTCACAAAACAATACCTTTCTGCAACAATTCTCTACACTAGCACCACATCCCAAAATAATACCTTCCTGCAACAGTTGTACACAGTAGCTCCACATCACAAAACAATACCTTTCTGCAACTGTTCTACACACTGGCTACACATCACAAAATAATACGTTCCTGCAACAGTTTTCCACACTGACTCCGAATCACAAAACTATACCTACCTGCAACAGTTAGCCACAGTAGCTCCACCTCACAAAACAATACCTTTCAGCAACAGTTCTCCACTCTAGCGCCACCTCACAAAACAATACCTTTCTGCAAAGGTTCTCTAAGCAATAGCTCCACATCCAAACACACAAGCTACGTTTCTTAGCAGTTCTCCACAAATTGGCTCCAAATCACAAACCTAAACCTTCCAGCAACAGTCTTCACACTAGCTCTGAATCACAGAACAATATCTTCCTGCAACAGTTCTCCACACTAGCTCCACATCACAAAAACAATACCTTCCCCTCATTTTTTCTACAGTAGCTCCAATCAAAACTATACCTTCCTGCAAACAGTTCTTCACACACTAGCTGCACATCACAAAACAATACCTTCCTGGAAACAGTGCTCTACACTAGCTCCACCTCACAAAAAAATACCTTTCCGCAACAGTTCTCTACACTAGCTCCACATCACAAAACAATACTTTTCTGCAACAGTTCTCCACACTGGCTCCGAATCACAAAACTATACCTTCCTGCAACAGTTCTCCACCTAAGCTCCACCTCACAAAGCAAACATTTCTCTGGAAACTGTTTGTCTACACTAGCTCCACCTCACAAAACAATACCTTTCTGCAACAGTTCTCTTCACAAGCTCCACACGACACCAAAAAAAAAAAGTTTCTGCTGAAGTTGTCCACACTGGCTCTGAATCACAAAACTCCATACATTTTCAGCAAAAAGTTCTTCACACTAGCCCCCAACTACACAAAACCATACCTTCCTGCATCAGTTTCACTACACTAGCTCCACATCACAAAACTATCGTTACTGCAACAATTCTCCACAATAGCTCCACCTCACAAATCTATACCTTCCTCAACAGTTCTCCACACTAGCTCCACCTCACAAAACAATATCTTTCTGAAACAGTTCTCATCACAAGCTCCACATGACAAAAATACGTTTCTCTATATTTGTCCACACTGGCTCTGAATCACAAAACTCTACCTTCCTGCAACAGTTCTCCCACTAGCTCCACATCACAAAACAATACGTTTCTGCAACAGTTCTCCACACTGGCTCAGAATCACAAAATTATAACTTTCCAACAGTTCTCCACACTAGATCCACCTCCACAAAATAATACATTTCTGAAACATTTTTCTATACTAGCTCCACATCACAAAACAATCCTTCCTGCCCTTTATACACACTAGCTCCACAAGCACAAAATACCTTTACCTGCAACAGGTTCTCCCTAGCTCCACCTCACAAAACAATATCTTCCTGCAACAGTTCTATACACACTACCTCCATCACTAATCTATATCTTCCTGCAACAGTTCTCCACACTAGCTCCACATCACAAAACTATGCCTTCCTGCAACAGTTCTCCACACTAGCTCCTCCTCACCATCAATATCACTTTCTGCAACTGTTCTCTACACTAGCTCCAGATCACGTAAATAATATTTTGCAACAGTTCCTGCACACTGGTCTTTAAATAAAAAACTATACCTTCCAGCAACAGTTCTTCACACAAGCTCCGAATCACAAAACTATAACTTCCTGCAAAAGTTCTCCACACTCACTCCACATCACAAAACAATACCTTCCCTGCAACAAGTTTCTACACAGTAGCTCCCACATCACAAAACAACTTACCTTTCTGAAACTGTTCTCCACACTGGCTATGCATCACAAAACAATACCTTCCTGCAACAGTTTCTACACCTGGCTCGAAGCATAAAATAATACCTAATTGCAACAGTTCCCCACACTAGCTCCACATCACAAAAACTATACCTTCCTGCAACAGTTCTACACACTGGCTCCGAATCCCAAAATTATTCCTAATTGCAACAGTTCCCGCGTACTAGCTCCAAAGCACAAAACTAGACTTTCCTGCAACAGTTCTCCACACTAGTTCCAAATCACAAAATAATACCTTCCTGCAACAGTTCTACAATTAGCTCCACTTCACAAAACTATACGTTCCTGTCACAGTTTTCCACATTAGCTCCACCTCACAAAACAATACCATCCTCCAACAATTCTACACACTAGCTACACATCACAACACTATATTTTCCTGTGACAGATCTCCACACTAGCTCCACCTCACAAAACAATACCATTCTGCAAAGGTTCTCTACACTACCTCCACATCACAAAACAATACGTTTCTGAAGCAGTTCTCCACACTGGCTCCGAATCACAAAACTATACCTTGCTGCAACGGTTCTCCACACTAGCTCCACCTCACAAAACCATATCATTCTGCAAAGGTTCTCTACACTAGCTCCACATCACAAAATAATACGTTTCTGCAACAGTTGTCCACACTGGCTCCGAATCACAAAACTATACCTTTCAGCAACAGTTCTTCACAGTAGCTCCCAATCACAAAACTATACCTTGCTGCAACAGTTCTACAAACTAGCTCCACATCACAAAACTATACCTTCCTGGAAACAGCTCTCCACACAACTCGGCCTCACAAAACAATAACTTTTTGCAACAGTTCTCTACACTAGCTCCACATCACAAAACAATACGTTTCTGCAACAGTTCTCCACACTGGCTCCACCTCACAAAACAATACCTTTCTGCAATCGTTCTCTACACTAGCTCCACATCACAAAACAATACGTTACTGCAGCAGTTACTGTTCTCCACACAGGCTATGCATCACATAATAATACTTTCCTGCAACAGTTTTCCACACTGGCTACGAATCACAAAACTATACCTAATTGAAACAGTTCTCCACACTAGCTTCAACTCACAAAAAAAATACCTTCCTGCAACATTTCTCCACACTAGCTCCACCTCACAAAACAATACCTTTCTGCAACAGTTCTCTACACTAGCACCACATCCCAAAATAATACCTTCCTGCAACAGTTGTACACAGTAGCTCCACATCACAGAACAATACCTTTCTGCAACTGTTCTGCACACTGGCTACACATCACAAAATAGTACTTTCCTGCAACAGTTTTCCACACTGACTCCGAATCACAAAACTATACCTACCTGCAACAGTTAGCCACATTAGCTACAAATAACAAAACAATATTTTCCTGCCACATTTCTACACACTATGTCCACAACTCAAAACGATACCTTCCTGCAACATTTCTCCACACTAGGTCCACATCACAAAACAATACCTTTCTGCAACAGTTTTCTATACTAGCTCGACATCACAAAAAATTACGTTTCTGCAACACTTCTCCACACTGGCTCCCAATCGCAAAACTATACCTTCCAGCAACTGTTCTTCACTCTAGCTCTGAATCACAAAACAATACTTTCCTGCAACAGTTCTCCACACTAGCTCCACCTCACAAAACAATACCTTCCAGCAACAGTTCTCCACACTAGATCCACCTCACAAAAAAATACCTTTCTGCAAAGGTTCTCTCCAATAGCTCCACATCACAAAACAATACCTTCCTGAATCATTTCTACACAGTAGCTCCACATCACAATACTATACCTTCCTGCAACAGTTCTTCACACTAGATCCACATCACAAAACAATACCTTCTTGCAGCAGTTCTCCACACTAACTCAACCTCAGAAAACAATACCAGTCTGCAAAGGTTCTCTACACTTGCTCCACATCACAAAACAATACCTTCCTGCATTCTTTCTACACAGTAGCTCCACATCACAAAACTATACCTTCCTGCAACAGTTCTCATCACAAGCACCACATGACAAAAAATTATTTCTGCAACACTTGTCCACACTGGCTCCGAATCACAAACTATATCTTCCAGCAACAGTTCTTCACACTAACTCTGAATCACAAAACAATACCTTCCTGCACCAGTTTTACACACTAGCTCCACATCACAAAACTATACCTTACTGCAAAATTTTTCCACACTAGCTCCACCTCACACTCACCTTTAAACAGTTCTCTTCACTAATCCACCTCTCAAAACAATACCTTTCTGCAACAGTTCTCTACAGTAGCTCCACATCACAAAAGCAATATACTTCTGCAACAGTTCTCCACACCGGCTCCAATCTCAAAAATATACCTTCCTGCAACGTTCTCCACACTAGCTCCACCTCACCAAACAATACATTTCTGAAACTGTTGTCTACACTAGCTCCACCCTCTCGAAACTTATTACCTTTCTGCAACCAGTTCTCATCACAAGCTCCCATGACAAAATAATTTGTTTCTGCAACAGTTGTCCACACTGGCTCCAATCACAAAACTATACCTTCCAGCAAAAAGTTCTTCCACACCAAGCTCCAATCCCCAAAATTACCTTCCTGCAACAGTTCTCCACACTAGCTCCACATCACAAAAACAATACGTTTCTGCAGCAGTTCTCCAACTGGCTCCAATCACAAAACTATACCTTCCAGCAACAGTTGTTCACACTAGCTCGAATCCTAAAACAATACCTTCTTGCACCAGTTCTACCTACTCCACATCACAAAACTATACCTTACTGCAACATTTCTCCCACTAGCTCCCACCTCACAAAATAATACCTTCCTCCAAAGCAGGATTCCTCTACACTTTCAGCTCCACCTCACAAAACAATACCTTTCTGCAACGGTTCTCTACACTAGCTCCACATCCCACAAAACAATATGTTTCTGCAGCAGTTCTCCCCCACTGGCTCCAATCACACTATACCTTTCTGCAACAAGTTCTCCACACTAGCTCCACCTCCCAAAACCAATACATTTCTGAAACTGTTGTCTACACTAGCTCCACATCACAAAACAATACATTTCTGAGTTCTCCACACTCAGCTCCAATACAAAACTATACCTTCCTGCAACTATTCTCCACACTAGCTCCACATCACAAAACAAAACCTTTCTGAAACAGTTCTCTACAAGCTCCACATCACAAAACAATGCGTTACTTTGCAGCAGTTCTTCAGACTAGCTCAGTTCAAAACCATCACTTCCAGCAACAGTTCTTCACACTAGCTCCGAAATCACAAAAATACGTTTTTGCAACGGTTATCCACTCTTCCTACACCTCACAAAACAATAACTTTCTGCCTCAGTTCTCTACACATAGCTCCACCTCTCAAAATAATACCTTCCTGCAATGGTTCTGCACACTGGCTTCAATCCTCAAACCTCTACCTTCCAGCAGCAGTTCTTCACACAAGCTCCGAATCACAAAACTCTACCTTCCCTGCAACAATTTTCCACACTAGCTCCAAATCACAAACAATAGCCATTCTGAAAAGGTTCTCTACACTACACCTCCACATCACAAAACAATAAGTTTCTGCAGCAGTTCTCCAGACTGGCTCTGAATCACAAAATATACCTTCCAGCAAAACTTCTTCACACTAGCTCCAATCACAAAACAATACCTTCCCTGCCCATTCCTACACACTAGCTCCACATCACAAAAGCTCTACCTTACTGCACAACATTTCTCCACCTAGCTCCACCTCACAAAACAATACCTTCCCTGAAACAGTTCTCTACCTCGCTCCACCTCCCCAAAACAATACCTTTCTGCAACAGTTATCTACATTAGCTCCACATTACAAAACAATACCTTCCCGGCAACATTTTCTACACACTAGCTCCACATGACAAAACTTTACCTTCCTGCAACAGTTCTCCACTACCTCCACCTCACAAAACAATATCTTCTTGCAACAAGTTTTACACCCCAGCTCCACTCACAAAATCTACATCTTCCTGCAACAATTCTCCACACTAGCTCCACTTCTCAAATCTATACCTTTCTGCAACTGTTCTCTAGATAGCTACACATCACAAATAATATATTGCTGCAGCAGTTCTCACACTAGGTCCTGAATCACAAAACTATACCTAATTACAACAGTTCTCACCTAACTCAAATCACAAAACAATATCTTTCTGCAACAATTCTACACACTAGATCCACCTTACATCGTTTCTGCCACAGTTCCACACACTGCTCAATCCACAAAACTATACCTTCCAGCATGTTCTTCTCACCTAGCTCCGAATCCCATAACAATACTTCCTATGATTTTACACAGTAGCTCCACTCTCAAAACAATACATTACTGCAGCAGTTCTCCACACTGATCATCACAAAACCCCTTCCTGCAGCAGTATTCCACACTGTGGCTCAATCTAAAATTATATCTAATAGCAATATTCTCACACACTCTCCAAATCACAAAACAATACTTTCCTGCATCATTTCACGTAGCTCCACATCTAAAACTATACCTACCTGTAGCAGTTCTCCTAGCACCACATCATAAACAAATACGTTTCTGCCTCTGTTATCCACGCACCAGCTCACAGAATCACAATACTATCCCTTCCAGCAACAGTTCTTAACACCTAATTCCGAATCACAAAACAATCCCTTCCTGCACCAGTTCTACACACTATCTCCACATCACAAATCTATACCTTATTGCAACATTTCTCCACACTATCTCCACCACACAAAAAAACCTTCCTGAAACAGTTCTCTACACTAGCTCCACCTCCTAAACAATACCTTTCTGTATTTTATTCTCTATACTAGTTCCACATCACAAAACAATACCTTCCTGCAACATTTATACACACTAGCTCCAGCACAAAACTATACCTTCCTGCAATAGTTCTCCACAGTAGCTCCACCTCACAAAACCATATCTTCCTGCAACAGTTCTGCACCTACCTCCACATCACTAATCTACCATCTTCCTGCAACAGTTCTCCACACTAGCTCCACATCACAAAACTATACCTTCCTGCAACAGTTCTCCACTGTCCCTCCTCACAAATCAATGCTTTCTGCAACTGTTCTCCACTAGCTCCACATCACAAAATAATACTTTGCATTACAACAGTTCTACACCCTAGCTCAAATCCACAAAACTATAACTTCCAGCAACAGTTCTTCACACAAGCTCCGAATCACAAAACTATAACTTCCTGCAAAAGTTCTCCACACTAGCTCCACATCACAAACAATACCTTCCTGCAACGTTTCTACACAGTAGCTCCACATCACAAAACAATACCTTTCTGCAACTGTTCTCACATGGCTATACATCACAAAATAATACCCTTCCTGCAACAGTTCTACACACTGGCTCCGACATAAAATAATTATTACAACAGTTCCCCTAGCTCACATCACAAGGCACTGCACCTTCCTGCAACAGTTCTCCACTTTGGCTCCGATCCCAAAATTATTCCTAATTGCAACAGTTCCCCCACTGGCTCCAAAGCACAAAGCTAAGACCTTCCTGCAACAGTTCTCCACACTAGTTTCCAAATCACAAATAATACCTTCCTGCAACAGTTCTACATTAGCTCACTTCCACAAAACTTATACGTTCCTGTCACAGTTTTCCACATTAGCTCCACCTCACAAAACAATACCATCCTCCAACAATTCTACATCACACATACAACACTATATTTTCCCTGTAATAATCTCCCCAAACTCCACCTCACAAGAGCAATACCTTCCTGGAAACAGTTCTCTACACTTTCATCCACACTCACAAAACAATACACTTTCTGCAACAGTTATCTACATTAGCTCCATTTACAAAACAATACCTTCCAGTAACATTTCTACACACTAAGCTCCACATACAAAACTATACCTTCCTGCAACAGTTCTCCTACCTCCCCTCCACAAAAACATATCTTCTTTACCGTTCTCATCACAAATCTACATCTTCCTGCAACAATTCTCCACACTAGCTCCACTTCACCAAATCTATACCTTTCTACAACTGTTCTCTAGAGTAGCTACACGAATCACAAAATAATATATTGCTGCAACAGTTCTGCACACTAGGTCTGAATCACAAAGCTAATACCTAATTGCAGCAGTTCTCCACCTAGCTCCAAATCCACAAAGCAATATCTTTCTGCAACATTCACTAATCCACCTTACAAAATCATACGTTTCTGCCACAGTTCCCACACTGGCTCCAATCACCTTCTCATCAGCAACAGTTCTTCTCACTAGCTCCGAATCACAAAACAATACCTTCCTGCGTTTTACGTAGCTCCCGTCACAAAACAATACATTACTGCAGCAGTTCTCCACACTGGAGTACATCACAAACTAACACCTTCCTGCAACAATATTCCACACGGCTCCGAATCACAAAATTATATCTAATAGCAATAGTTCTCCACACTTATCTCCAAATCACAAAACAATACTTTCCTGCATCATTTCTGCACATTGGCTCCACATCACAAAACTATACCTACCTGCAGCAGTTCTCCATTGCACCACATCATAAAACATACGATTTCTGCCTCTGTTATCCACACTGGCTACAGATCACAATACTATCCCTTCCAGCAACAGTTCTTAACACTAGCTCCGAATCACAAAACAATCCCTTCCTGCACCAGTTCTACACACTATCTCCACATCACAAATCTATACCTTATTACAGCATTCTCACACTATCTCCACCACACAAAAAAACCTTCCTGGAAGCAAGTTCTCTACACTAGCTCCACCTCACTAAACAATACCTTTCTGTAACATTTCTCTATACTAGTTCCACATCACAAAACAATACCTTCCTGCAGCATTTATACACACTAGCTCCACAGCACAAAGCTATACCTTCCTCCAACAGTTCTCACAGTAGCTCCACACCTCTGAAACAATATCTTCCTGCAATAAGTTCTACACTACCTCCACATCACTAATCTATATCTTCATGCAACAGTTCCACTGCTCCACATCACAAAAACCTGCAACTTCACCCAACGTTCTCACTAGCTCCTCCTCACAAATCAATACCTTTCTGCAACTGTTCTCTACACTAGCTCCACATCTGCTCAATACTTTTCATGCAACAGTTCTGCACTAGCTCCGAATCACAAAACTATAACTTTTAGCAACAGTTCTTCACACAAGCTCAAATCACAAAACTATAACTTCCTGCAAAAGTTCTCACACCTAGCTCCACATCACAAAACAATACCTTCCTGCAACGTTTCTACTGGTAGCTCCATCACAAAACAATACCTTTCTGCAGCTGTTCTCCACACTGGCTATGCATCACAAAATAATACCTTCCTGCAACAGTTCTACACTGGCTCACATAAAATAATACTAGTACCTTTACTAGCTCCACGTCACAAAACTACACACGCTATACCCCAGCAGTTCTCCACACTGACTTAGATCCCCAAAATTATTCCTAATTGCAACAGTTCCCCTTTTCACTCCAAAGCACAAACCTGAACCTTCCTGCAACAGTTCTCCACATAGTTCCAAATCACAAAATAATACCTTCCTGCAGCAGTTCTACACATTAGCTCCACTTCACAAAACTATACGTTCCTGTCACAGTTTTCACATTAGCTCCACCTCACAAAAACAATACCATCCTCCAACAATTCTACACACTAGCTACACATCCACAACACTATATTTTCCTGTGACAGATCTCCACACTAGTCTCCACCTCACAAAACAATACATTTCTGCAACAGTTACTCCACTGGCTCCGAATCACCAAACTAT
>CAWTZC010000917.1:0-45431 GCA_963919715.1 Microtus obscurus | reverse complement strand
CCCTTATGTTGTCTTATTGCTATTGCCAAAACTTCAAGCACTATATTGAAGAGGTATCGAGAGAGTGGACAGCCTTGTCGTGTTCCTGATTTAAGTGGGGATGGCTTTGGGTTTCTCTCCTGTTTAATTTGATGTTAGCTGTCAGGTTTGCTGTAAATAGCTTTTATTATATTTAAGTAAGGACCTTGTATCCCTAATCTCTCCAAAGACTTTTATCATAAAGGGATGTTGGAATTTGTCAAAAAGCTTTTTCAGCATCTAATGAAATGATCATATGGTTTTTTTCTTTTCAGTTTATTTATATGATGGATTACATTGATAGATTTTCGTATGTTGAACCAGCCTTGCATCTCTGGTATGAAGCCTACTTGATCAGTAATGGATAATGTTTCTAACGTATTCTCTTGGATACGGTTCGCCAGTATTTTGTTGAGGATTTTTTTGTGTCGATGTTCATGAGTGAGATTGGCCTGTAATTCTCTCTTCTTGGTTGAGTCTTTGTGTGGTTTTGCTTCAGAGTGATGGTAGCTTCCATAAAAGGAATTTGGCAATGACTCTTCTGTTTCTATATTGTGAAATACTCAAGGAGTATAGGTATTAGGTCTTCTTGGAATTCTGCTAGAATTCCATTGAAACCGTCTGGTCCTGGGCTTTTTTGGTAGGGAGGTTTTTGATAACAGCTTCTAATTCTTCGCGACTGACAGGTCTATTTAGATTGCTCACCTTTGGTCCTGATTTAACTTTGGTATATGATATTTATCTAAAAAAGTGTCCATTTCTTTTTACATTTTCCAGTTTTGTGGCATAAGTTAGTGGCTTTGTAGTAAGATCTAACATTCTCTGAATTTCTTCTATGTCTGTGGTTATGTCCCCCTTTTCATTTCTGATCTTATTAATTTGCAGATTCTCTTCTCTGCCGTTTGATTAGTTTGGATAGGGGTTTATCAATTTTGTTGATTTTCTCCAGGAACCAGCTTCTTTTGTTTCATTGATTCTTTGGATTGTTTTCTGTGTTTCTATTTTCTTGATTTCAGCCCCTCAGTTTGACTATTTCCAGTCTTCTACTCCTCCTAGGTGAGTCTGCTTCTTTTTTTCTAGAGCTTTCAGGTGGGCTTTCTGTTAAGTTCCAATGTATGCTTTCTCTCTGTTTTCTTTAAGTGGGCACTGGGTATAGAACTTTCCCCTTAGGGACTGCCTCTCAAAGTAAGTCCCATAAGTTTGAGTTGTTGATTCTTTATTTTCATTGAATTCAAGGAAGACTTTAATTTTTTCTTTATTTCTTCTTTAATCCAGGTGTGGGTCACAACAGTTTGACTATTCAGTTTCCACAGTTTGCAGGCTTTCTGGGGGTAGTATTGTTGTTGAATTCTAACTTTTAGTCCGTGGTGATCTGATAAGACACAGGTGGGTAGGGCTATTTTTTTGTAACTGTGGAAGTTTGCTTTGTTACCGAGATGTGGTCAATTTTCTCGAGAAGGTTCTGAGCTGACAAGAGAAGAAGGTGGCATTTTCCTATTTGGGTGGAATGTTCTAGTAGATGTCTGTTAAGTCCATTTGGTTCAATACCTTCCATTAATTCTCTTATTTCTCTGTTAGGTTTCTTGGTCTGGACACCTGTCCGCTGGTGAAAAGAGGCATGTTGAGATCTCCCACTATTAGTGTGTGCGGTTTGATGGTTGTCTTTGAGTTTTAGTACTGTTTCTTTTACATTGTGGGTGCTTTTATATTAGGGCATAGATATTCAGGATTGAGACCTCATCCTGATCAATTGTTCCTGTTATGAGTATAAAATATCCCTCTCCATCTCTTCTGATTGATTTAAGTTTGAAGTCAACTTTGTTAGAAATTAGTATGGCCACACCTGCTTGTTTTCTTTAGGTCCATTTGCTTGATAAACCTTTTCCCATCCCTTTACTCTAAGTAGGTGCCTATCTTTGTGGTTGAGGTGTGTTTCTTGTAAACAGCAGAATAAGCTGGATCCTGTTTGTGTGTATCCAATCTCTTAGCCTGTGTCTTTTTATAGGTGAGTTGAGTCCATATTGACATTATGGTATATTAATGACCAGTGGTTGCTAACTCTGGTCACTTTTTTAGTCATAGGGTTTGTGTGTTTGCTTTCTTTTAGTTGGGCGTCATGGTAAAGGGTGTCTAGAAGTTTGAGTTATTGTGAGTCATTGTTGCTCCCCTGGTCTGTGATTTTCCTCTCTATTACTTTCTAAGGCTGGATTTGTGGCTACGTATTGCTTAAATTTGTTTTTATCCTGGAAAATTTTGCTTTCTCCATTTATAGTGAACGAAAGCTTGGCTGGGTATAGTCTGGGCTTGCATCCATGTTCGCAGTACATCTATCCAGGACCTTCTGGCTTTCATGGTTTCCATAGAGTAGTCAGGGAGTAAAGTCTGAATAGGTTTACCTTTATAAGTAACTTGACTTTTTCCTTTAAGCAGCTCTTAATATTCTTTCTTTATTCTGGATGTTTTGTGTTCTGATTATTATGTGGCGAGGAGATGTTTTTTTCTGGTCCAGTCTATTCGGTGTTCCTTATGCTTCTTGAACCTTCAAAGGAATACTTTCTTTAGGCTGGGAAAGTTTTCTTCTATAATTTTATTAAATATATTTTCTGAACCATTGAGCTGTACTTCTTCTCCTTCTTGTATCCCAATTATTCTTAGGTTTGGTCTTTTTATTGTGTCCCATATTTCCTGAATGTTTTGTGATGAGAATTTGTTGGTTTTGCTGTTTTCTTTGATCAGTGTGTTAATTTTCTCTATGGTATCTTCAGTGTCTGACATTCTTTCTTCTAACTCTTGTAATCTATTTAGTAGTACTTGTCTCTGTAGTTCCTGTTCGTTTACCCAGATTTTCCATCTCCAACCTTCCCCTCGGTTTGTGTTTTCTTCATTACTTCCATTTCGTTCTTCAGGTCTTGAACCATTTCCTTACCTGTTTGATTGCATTTTTCTTGTTTCTCTTGGTTTTCTTGGGTATCTTTGAGCGATTTATTCATTTCCTCTACCTTTTTGTTTGTAATCTCTAATTGTTTATGGCAGTTTTCTTTTTACCTCCTGTTTAAGGTCTTCTATTATTTTCAAAAAATTCACTTTGGGTGGAGATTTCTTCTACTTCTTCTGGAGTAGGGTGTACAATTCTTCTTATTTCGGGATCCCTGGGTTCTGGTGATGTCATGTTGCCTTTCAGGGTTGTTGGAGGAATTCTTGCATTGGCGCCTTCCATCTCCTCTTTCAAATGAAGCCAAGAGAGGCCTGTGTCTTGGTCCAGTTTTTGCTGTGACTGAGCCTCTGGGTGTATCTCTTCAGTGTGGAAGCAAGGTCCGTCCTGCTGAGCTTGATCTGCCCAGTGATGTCTCTCCTGGCACCCGGATCTGATCTCCCTGCTCTTGGGTGTCTCGAGAGCAAAGGGGCCGACCCGCTGCCGCAGGGCAGGCAGGCCACCTAGACAAAGGAGCTACTACCCTCCTGGCTGCCCTCCCCCAATTCGGACCCTGTCCCAGCGCCAAACAGGCTGAGCTGGGAGCTGTTGTGTGGTTCAAGGCGGGGCGGGGGGTCAGAGGAGGTGGGGGAGTGGAGTGGATGCAAGCTGGGTGGGATATGAATAGAGAGGAAGTATCGGGCAGTATAGCCCCTGCAGACTGACCAAGGAGTGCAGGAGGATTGAGGAACGTCTGAGTTCCCTGTCCCGGGCTGCCCGCAGTCAGAAACTCACCCACCCTGGTGATGTCTCTTCTGGTACCGGGATCTGGTCTCCGTGCTGTCTTGGGTGTCTCGCGAACCAAGTGGGCTCTTTTTTAAGCTGTCTCTATGGGAGCACCCCCCACCTTTCCTTGGCAACCATCTCACAGTCCAAGTATCCTCCAGGTTTTCCTGGGGTCATCACCGCAACCTAGATTTTATCTACACGGTTTCACACACTTGCTTCTCAGGCAATCTGCTCTGCTATACGGGTGCCTTAAGATCCCCTGTCCCCCGCATCCCCTAGATGCAAGCTTCCATGATGCTATAGTATAAAGGAGATCAAATCCTTCTACCTGTTTGAGATTTGTTACCCTTCTCCACCACAGCTACGGTGGCCTCGGAGTGCCTAATTGGATGACCTGGATGACCTGAGAAATCATTTTCTTTCGGTGAACTTGTTCTAGCAGCCTGGCTTTGCCGTGTCCCTGCCGTGTCCTTCACTTTCGAAGATGGCTTTCAAATGGATTATCCTGCGCTATAAGCCAGAGACTTCCCCCAAGTGAGTCTTGTCCTCAAGGCATTCTTTCATTGTCTCCATTGGAAGTGTCCACTTTCAATGGTGGCACTACTATCTTAAACACCCATAGACTTTTTCTCTATCTGCTTGTCCACAACTTGACTTCATTTATTGATTTGGAGATGAAGTCTCACTCACCTTAGCCTTAGGTGACCTGGAGCTCACTATATAGTCCATAACGAGCCATAATGGCAATCTGCCCACTTGTCCTTTGAAGGTGAGTACACAATTCTCCCCTTACCAAATGTACTTTTTTCCACATCCTGTTCTGCTTTCTGCTCTAGATTCTCACCTCTATATGCATGGCTAATAGTTCACCGAGAAACAACAACACCATGACTTGGATGTCATACTGCCTTGAATTAAGCATCATGTACATTTTGAAGATATGAGCAGAACGGAGCAAGATTAATTAGCAAGAATGCAACACTAACATCTCCACAGAGTTCCAATACAGTCCTGTTTCCTCTCTGAAACCTGTTAGTCACAGTCCATCTGCATTCTCCTCAGCATTCTGGTCTTCCAAGATCACATCAAAATGGCCCTTTAAACTCTGCTTTCAACATCCTAGGTATTTTCTATTCCATAACTTCTGTAGGGAGCAGAGGAAACCCTGAGAATGAGAAGCCCAGCAGGAATGTGTATTTGACATGGGCACGGCCCCCTTTGAGGACTCCAGGGCCAAGACCCATGGGATATTTGGAAAGGCAGTTCCTTATATGAGTTAGACTCAAGAGGCGTTGTAAAGTTCTCTTTGGGAGTATGATTCTTCATGAATCAATTGATGAGTGTTGTTGAAAAAAACTGACAGCACAACTACCCCCTAGACCTCCTACACATACTTCCTACCAAGACTAGCCAGTGCATGTCCCTGTGTCTGTGTCTAACAACTTGAGATTCCAGGTGGCAGCTCTTGGGAACTCCACCTGATCCTGGCTTTACTCCACCTGTGTCTGTGTGTCTGCTCTCCCTTTCTTTCTCCACGTCCCCTAGTCAAGGTTCTAGGACCTAAGGTGCATAAGACCCTACAAGCTTCAATCTGTTCCATACACTTTCTACATATCAGATCCAAATGCCTAAAACTACACAGCTGGGTTTATCACAAATTACCCCACTTCTCAGTACCATTTGTGTGTACTGTGTGTGTGTGTGTGTGTGTGTGTGTGTGTTACTTTTCTCACCATTGTGATTAAAGAACCCAATAGAGCATTTTAAGACTTAAGATAGCTTTATCTGGCTCAACAATTCCAAAGGTTTATAGTCCATCATGGTGGAAAGACACAACACCTAGAACTGCTTAACAACAATACCACGACCTTCCCAATTGTTTATACTTGGAGAGTCAGGCAGCAGAGAGCATGGGGCAAGAAACAGAAGTTGATACTCATCTTCATGACTGCTTCCCAGTGACCTACTTCTGCTACATGACCCATGGCCCCAAGACTCCCCAAACCTCACAAGACATTCTAAATAGATTTATGGTACCGTGTATACAAACACACAAGCTGGCAGGAAATATTAAGCATTCAAACCATAATACATGAGGTAAGGTATTTTCACTCAAGTTGTTTGGGAAAATACATTTTCTAGAATATGCAATACTTGAGAACATATGTGACCAAATTATCTTATACCTCAGATGGATATAAAGTTATTTCTAAAGAATTAAGCAGAATTGTACAATGAATATTAAGATATTAAGAAATACATTTTAGCTAAGCAATTTTTGTTTCTTCAGTAGTCTATTCTGAGATGCTAGAATATGCTTAGTGTTAGTGAGAATTTGACATAATTACACATTCTACAAAAAAAAGCTTTAGTGACATTTTCAGCTACAAAGCAGCTTATTAAATAATGGAATAAACATTGAAATTAATAAAATATTTGGAAAACTCTTAAACAACATGGAAATTTGCATATCTGTGACACACTAAACTAATAGAATAGCTATAAAACATATATCATAAAATCATATCCTATTAATGAAAGCATGCACACAGGCCCCAAAGTGACAAAACAATCATTGCTATATGAAAGTGGGATAATGAATGATTTTCATTTTGACTTTAATTTGCATTTCAGAATTGCCTAAGCTTTGATAAATTCATTCTTTTAACAAGAAAATAACCACAAGCATAATTAACAAGCAGCTAAATGTCAAAATAGTGTATTTATAAATCTGCTTAATTTATTTTTCAATAAATATTTATCATGTGCCTATTGTATGCCAAGTACCCTCTTAGAAACTCAGAATAAAACGAAATATGAGATAAAATCTTTTGCCTTACAGTGTACTGTTTGGTAGGGGATATAGATATTACAGAAGTATGTAAATGAAGTTTTAAGATATTAGTGATAATGAGATCTACTGTGGAGAAAAGGGGCAGGTGAGGTTTGAGCTTTGTTCTTGGAGAAAGAGAAGGAGGCAGCACATGAAGGGAATGGGGAGAGTGCAGGGTACAAGACAGATGAGCAGTCCAGGGTTCACAAAGGAGGCTCTTGGGAGGACCCAGGAAGGGAAAGAGGAACTACCCAGGTGGCCAAGGAGTGACAGATTGAGTGGTGGGTTCAGAGGATGTCAAGGAGTTGGTAAAAAAAGAAAAGCAAAGACAAGGCGTTAGCAAACACTCTGGGAGTTTTACCAGGACAAAAGCAACATTAATCAAAAATAACCTGTGATGTTTTCTATGCACGAGGTAATAATTTCTGCCTATTTCTGAGGACTGGCATGCCTAAAGCACAAAAGACAAAAACAAGTTGAGGAGTGGTCACAGAATTCAAGTATAAATTCTAGTTAGAAACAAAGAATATTGTTCAGCTGTACTAGCCAGTAAGCAAAGCAGTCGATTCAACTGTGTTTTCATTTCTCAGAGTAGCAAAATTGAAGGAAGAAATGGAGTACGGTGTGAGGCTACCTGAGACTGCCAGCCCCAAGGTGTTGTGTACTGACAACCATGAGAAAGTAATAAAGTCTGAATTATATCCAAATTGGCCTGTCTCATTACTCCCTGTTTGGTAATTGTCTGTCCCACTCTCCCTCCATCTTCTGAAGGTGTTTGCTGCTGATGGAGATGCGATGTAAGGTGCTGACCTTGAGGACAGACGGAATAAGTCTTTAAGCTGGTAGTTCTCCTTTATAAAATGACATATAATTTACCTTCCTTGGTATTTCTCCAAAATTCAAATAAAAGGTATTAACTTTACAGTCAGAAAAATAGCTATTGAAAAAGCAGCTATGGATTAGTCTGAAATAAGTTCATTATGACACAAAGATGATACCAGTGTTAAAACATTTTTTGAATTATGCTTATACACTTCCCAATCTCTTTTTTGTTTTCCTTTTATAACTCTTTAAGCCTTAAGATTTTAGGTCCACGGGCTGTTAAGAACACTTGCTATTCTTCCAGTGAACCCAACTTTGGTTTCCTATCGTCTACATCAGGTGATTCAAAACCACATATTAACTCAAACTTCAGAGAATCTGATACCCTACTCTGGTCTCCTCCATGCAGTCACCTATGTACATAACCCTCCCCACAGATATTCAAGATAATATGATTAAAAATTGGGAAAACCAGCGACTATGTACTTGGTTCTGCTCTCTAAAAATTGGGTATAGGATATACTTCAGAGTGTCAGAGGCTTAAAGAGCGTTTTGAAAATTGCTTTACATGGTGTTAAGATTATTATTTTATTATGTTATTATTGTAACTACAGCCCAATCAAAATATTGTTTCCTCATACTTCAATGCTGACTGTCGCTTTTCATCTTACAAGTTCGTCTCTCTCATCACGTGATATTCACAGAATAGCAAATATGCAAAACCACCGCGATTCTACCTTGCACAAAGTCTGAAAATTTAGCTATAGAAAATACATCTGTCCAAAGTCTTACCCTAGCAGGTGTTCAGTTTTCTATGATTCCATAATCCAAATGCTAAGCACAAATGTTTGACAGTGGATAAGTGTTCTCCAACCTTCCCTCTGTTGCTTCAGTTTATTAAAAGCAAAGCCTCTTATCTGTATGTGATGGACGTGCTGGAATTATGGTGGAGTTGTCTACCCTAGGAATGTAAACAGGTTTCTAGAGGAGACTCTTTCTGAAACAGATGTTAAAAACAATAATAACATAGAAAGTTGGAAAAAATAGTAAGTAAAAAGTGCACTAAACAATCAAGGCAGAGCATCTTTAGCTTGATAAGAGTTTAGAAAATAATTTTGGTCAGAGATAGAAAGAGCAGATACAAGGCAGGCCTTGGCTAGCCTGGTGTTTGCTACGGTTTAATGGAGCATCCAGGAGCATTTCACATTGGAGAACAAACTTTCTCCTACTTAAGGAATACGATCCCGCCTAACTGTAGAAGAGCTGAAAGTGCCAAGACCAGCAACAGATAACTCAGTCATGAGTACCACAAGCATTAAGAAGGAGTCAGTGAGGAACACAGTTGACAAAGTGTAGGAAGAAGGGAGCGAAGGGCTTTGGGAGAGTTCTGAGAACTAAACAACTGTATATCCAGGTCACAGTGCCATGAGCAAGCAAGTCATAACTTCTAATGAAAAATCTGTAATGTTCCATTTCACCAACTATAAGTGAAGTTCATGAAGTCAAGAATGTATGCTAGAGGTTCAGAGAGCTGCACACCCTGATGGCAGCAGGGAACATGTCATAAGTCAGTTTAGATCAAACCTCAATAATTAAATTTTTTCTGGCCTGTTGAAAACTTTTCAACTTGAACTATAGCAATGACTGCAAATAAAAAGGTATCTCAATATTCGGATTTATTCTTAACTGCCAACAAATTATTTTTTGTAATGTTCAACTTCCTGGGAGCCGATCTCACCCCAAATAGACTTCAGATCATTCACTGCATAGTGGGAGCAGGGGCTTTCATACCTTAGTGCTAACTTATTCAGCTATGTGAATGATTTAAATACTGGTTCCAGTAGGAAGTTTAGAGAACAGTCCTTTTCTCTGCTATAGTCAGGGAACTCTTGGGATGATGACCAAACAGCTCTGATGTCAGCCTTTTTCAAAGAGAAGGAAGACGTGGCACTCCCTGACACTTGCTGTACTATGTGAGGATTTCTTCTTTTTGCTGGAACATTCTCTGTTAAAATGCAGATCTCAAACCTGAAGATATTAAAAGTCAACAGCAATTTCTTTTAAGAACTTTCTTAGATGTATTTTTGGCTTTCATGTGTACAAGTGTTTTTGCCTGCATGTGTGTATCTGCTCCACATCTGTGCCTCGTAGCTGTAAAGTTCAAGGAGAATTCTGATATCCTGAAATTTAGGTTATGGTGGTTGTGAGCCACCATGTGGGTGATGGGAGTTGATCACCAAAATCCATAAACGGCCTAAGCCAATCATTCTGTTCTCCAACCTCAGCAGTGATTTCTATGGACTATTTTGATTTCTCACTTTTCAAAGGAAAAAAAAAACCTTTTAAACTGAGAGAAACGTCCCCTTGCTTGGTACCGCAGTTCTGAAGGTAAAAAGTGAAGTGAGGGGGACATTATTACTGACTGGCTGGCACCATCTCGCTTCCAAAGGAACCTAGATTAATCTGCAGCAGTGAGAAACCAGTAGCAAAGACTTCAGAAAGCCCAAATGTTTTCCTAAAAAGACCCAAGCCCATTTAAGAAGCAGAAGCATTAGTAAGTCTAAAATTAGTAAATCCAAAGCCATTTGGAGAATTGGCAAGATGTGGCTTTCAACACATTACATTTCTCACAATTTAGGGGGAGATGTCTGTCCTTCTAGATCAGTGGTTCTCAACGGGTCCCAGTGCCTCGACCCTTTAATAGAGTTCCTTATGCTGTGCTAACCCCAACCATAAAGTTTTGTTGCTACCTCTCACTGGAGCTTTGCATACTCTTGTAAATTGCAATGTAAATATCTGTGTTTTCTAATGGCCTTAGGCGACCCCTAAGGGTGAAAGGGGTTGACTCCCCAAAAAGTCCCGGGTTGCACCCTACAGATTGAGAACCACGCCTTAGATAGATGACAGAGGACAGAAGGAAAGACAGAGAGACAGGCAGATAGAATGACAAAGACGCACAATACAAGTACACTTGATTTACTTGACTCACATAAAATAAAAGGTTAAGATGGGAATGGTCAGACTTTTTAAAAATTTGGGGAAATATGAAAGTCACTGAATAGTTCATGTGCCATAAGACTGGGCAGCACTGGGGGCCTGTGCTCTTTCTAAACTTCACTACTGTTAGTACCTTCTCCCATTTCTTCCATCAAGAATTCCTGTGTGGGGATTTTCAGCCCTTTTCTCCACCCATGAAATGTTCCCCACCTGGATTTTAGATGCGGGTTCCTGAGCCAGTAGGCCAGATGTTTATGACCATGTTGCTTTTAGCACTCAGGACATAGGCTTCCTGGGGTGTTGTTTTCTTTCGGCAGATCTGGAGTGCGTCTTGGAAACCCTGCGAAAATTTTCATTAAAGAAACCATAAATGATGGGGTTGACGCTACTGTTGCAAAAGGCGAGCCAGTGGGCGAAAGGGTAGACATAGATGTTGATGACACGCAGTCTATTAGGAGACAGGTCAGCTTTAGTCTGAGAGCATCATCAGAGTCCACAGCGGCAGCCAAGGAGAGGGATAAAAAGGGAGAGCCACAGTCAACAGCATCTTAATGACCTTCTGCTTCTTCTTGGACACACGCCACGGCTCCTGGCGCTGCTTGCTCCGTGCCGCGTGCTGAAGTCTTGAAGAGGCCTAATCCTTGCATACATGACAACAATGAGGGAGAGCGTGATCCAGGTAGATGGTGGCAAACAGCACGGTGGTGTAGATCCTCCTCATTTCTTGTTTGGGCCACTCCTCCCGACACCAGTAGACTGTGCTGGTTTCATTGTGGGAGCTTCGAGTCTTATACGGTAGTATTTTTCTTCTTGGACATGTAACATTACGCAGACGGAGACATGATGATGATGGCCAGCCCCAGACGATCATAACAGTGACAAAGGCTGTCTTGACGGTGAGCTTTGGCTTAAAGGGTAGAAATGCTCACACTCGGAATCTGCAAGGAGAGGGGCAAAGATCAATGAGGCACTGCCTGGGATTCTGAACCTGGCGCAGACAAGTGTGAGGCCGTCCATCTGTATTTCCATCCCAGACACGAAAGTTGGGCGCCTTGATAACGGCATGCATTTGCCAACTTATGCAACTGACAGAAATTGTAGGCCGTATTCTCACAGGCCCATATTTCTACATTGTATGGTGGCCAGAATTTCAGGCCACAATTGCACCTGTCACACAGAAGGTGGTCACCTAGCCTTTTGAGACAAATGACACCATCCTAAACAAAGGGTCAGGATATGCTAATGTTGTTCTGCTCCATGCTTTGTAATTTGGGAGGTCTCCTGGGAGAGGTATTAATTCAGTCTACATGACAGGCTGTCAGGGAAGATATGACAGAATGGGCATAGAAAGGTGTGGACAGTAGCACCGCAGTAACTCTCCCGAAGCTACCTAGGAAGCAGAATGCTAATGAATTTCCCCTCAGCTTAGGTTTTTCCGTTATAAAAAAGCTGTTTGGAGAATAAATAAGGGTGATTTTCAGGATGTGAACTCAGGATTTCGGGAGGGATCCCTGAAAACTTCCCTCCTGATAAAGTCATGTGAGTTGTGTCTTTATTCCCACACCCCTCTGGTCCAAGAAATAATTTGTGGTCTGGGCTGGTACGGACCATGACAAGAAATGAATGAAACAGATCTGTTGTTATTAATAAGAAAACGGAATTATGGTGCTAACAGTATTACGTTAGAATATACCAAATACGGTCCCTTAGAACTCTGCTGCAGACTTCAGTCTGATGGGCTTGAGCCTGTTCCTTTCAGCACGATGAATTAAAATATGAAGATTAGGATTTAGGAAAGGTCACAATCCTGCCTGTTGTTATGCCTGATTTCAACCTAAGCAGTTGGGATCCAGAGTAGTGTTCTGCAGGCAGTCCCATTCTACTGTGCTTCCGGAGACAGCTCAATAGTAGCAATCATGAACCAATTCCCCCTGGGGTTCTTAATGTTCCAAGTATATTATTTCTGTGCTTGGCCATGGAATGTGTTCTGGCTAGTAGACATTAACAAGCATGCCCTGTCCTTTTGGATGCTTCTTCTGAAAAAGGCAGCTTCCAAATTCCAAGAAACTTGAATTAGATGAGAAGCGCAGGAGAAGGCGTTGGGGAGCATCAGGCTAGCCATCTTAGACACACCACTCAATTACTCACAGTGCAACACTGCCGCATGCATGACCTAGGGAGCAGGAGGCTGAGAGAGGCACTCATTTAGCCCCTAGAATCACAAGGGGAATAAATGATCATTTCTTATAATACCAAAAGGTGGTTTTAAGATAGTTCACAATCACATGGGTCCACGAAGCACCATTATAAGTTCTGATAAAGAACCCCTCTGTTGAACATGGCAATTCAAAATCTATTGGGGGATTTTTGCTTTTTGTTATTGTCACTTTTATTATTGATAGGTAGGTATTGCTAAAATAATTATACTATGTATATTCTATTATGCAACTCCATCATTTTAGGTATTATCACGTATTTAACAATTTTCTTTGGTTTTGGTGATTGTTCCAAAACAGACTTTATTACTCAGCAGACAGATATACAGATAAAAAGAAATTACTGGTTGAATAGAAAAAGCCAAATTACCTTCGTGACACCCTTCAGAGAATCACTGAAGAAGACGTGAGGAGACCACTAAAGTCATCACGTACTTGAATGCAAGCCTGAGAAACCCACATGGAACTGAGCTGGAAGGTTTCTCCCTTCTGGGTAGCTTACATAGTGCCGTACAGTAGTCTCTGCAGGCTGCCCAGAGTCACTAAAGACATATAAGTTTTTACTTTATTGGGACCAGTCTGCCAGGCAAGACGTGCCCATGGCTGAAACAGTGACTCAACTGTTATGAGGGAAACCAGTTCTCTGGGACTGACTCTGGGGTCTACTCCACAAGAAGAAATCCAGGCCTACTTCTCTAAACAAAGTTGGAAACCCTGATTAAAGTGGTTGCAGCCCAAAGATGGAACCTCTTACTGCTGCTTTAGCTGAAGGGAAACAGCATCAAACTTCCTTCCTGAATATCTTTGTTTTCACCCACAGACAAAGGCTATGCTCAGCCTTAACCAGAGAAAGCTCCTCTTAAATGGTTGCTGATGACTGCAGAGGAGCCACAGCTTCACAAGATGCCGAGAAGAATGGACAGTTGAAGACTTAGACCTAATCAAGACATTTGTTCAAATCTCCATAGCCTCAGGGAAAGTGAAGAATAGGGAGCGAAAGAATCTGAGAGATGGAAGACAGGGAGAAGGCTGTGAAATACCATCTCCCATAGCACCCATCCGGCCACAGCAATCGTGAACTCGCAGCCACTGTGCCTAGTAGTACTGGGTCTGCAAGTTCAGCCCACCCAACGTCCCGCTGTGAATAGCGAAGGGGCTCGCTGGAGCAGACCACTACTGCTGAACCATTAGCTACTAACAGATTCAAGGAGAGTGGCAAGTTGGTCTCCTCTTATGCACCCTCTGGTGAGTGCAGCAGGCGCTAATAATTCCAAAGCCATGGTCATATAAACAGCCAGCCTCATTAAAACTCTACGAGACATTAAACCTCGAATCATAAGTGTTGAAGAGGTTGGAAGGAAGGAAGGGATCATGGTAGTGGTAGGAGCAAGAGATAGGAGAGGTTGTGAGAGAATGAAATGAATTCACATGCATATGTAGGAAACTGACAAAGACTATAATTTATTAATAAGAATGATAATTTTAAATTATTTTGTATTACTGGGACTATTTTCCTGGATAATCAAAAATGAAACGAGTAAAACTAAATCTATAACTATGGAGAAAAACTCAAGCACCTGAAACCCTAGGTAGGGTTTCTATTGCTATGATAAAGATGACCACCAAGACAGATTGTGGTGGCACATGCCTTAACCCCAGTACTCAAAAGGTCAGAGGGTGGTAGATCTCTATGATTTGAGACCAGCCTGGTCTACATATTGAATTCCAGTCCAGCCAATGGTACCGACTTAAATCCTGTTTCAAAAAAGACAAAGCACAGCAAAGAAAAAAGATCACATGCAAAATCAATTTAGGAGGAAAGGGTTTATTTCAGCTTATAATTTTTCAAGTCACACTTCATCCTGAGGAAATCAAGTGACAGGCACCCTGGAGGCAGAGACCAAGGAAGAGTGCTAGCTTCTGGCTTCTGCTTAATTTGTTTCTTATTCATCCCAGGACCACCTAACAGGGAAAGCACCACACCACAATGACCTGGGCCCTCCCAAGCATCAATTATTAATCAAGAAAATGCACTCCTACAGACTTTCTACATGCTGATCTTATGGAGGCATTTTTTGACTTGAGGTTCCATTTTCTCTGAAGATGACTTTAGGTTTGTGTAAAGTTGACTAAACTACTGGACAGGACGTGTAAAATACACAAACTAAAATTCAATGTACGCTGATGAAGATCAGGCATCATGCCACACAAAGAATAAGGCCAACTTTACATTCATTTTATTAACCAACCTCATCAAATTTCTCAAACATAAAAAGTGAAAGAAAACGCATTGTTTTGTTGCTGTTAGCTCTCCCGACCTAACCAATGCCATTTCTCTTCTCTGTACCTTCTGCCTTAAACATGGCATCTCAAAGATGCAGCTGCGATGCTCTGGGCAGCCACACTTCACTCTTTCCCTTTGCAAAGCACATGCAGAAGTTGCTAGTCATCTCTAGCATTTCCTGCATTTCAGCATTTGTCTGCATCTGGGGTGACTTAGATTTCACACTGGGCACCGTGTAGTGGGCATCATTATTCAGTATCTCTGCAGTTTAGTTTTTGAAAATCAGTCTGGGACAGGGTTCGAATTGGGAGAGGGCAGCCAGGAGGGTAGTAGCTCCTTTTGGTCTAGGTGGGCCTGCACCTCAAGCCCTGCGGCAGCGAGTCTCGCCCCTTTGTTCGTGAGACACCCAAGCAGCACGGAGACCAGATCCCACCAGAAGAGACATCACCAGGGTGGGTGAGTGATGCGGCAGCAGCCCGGGACAGGAACCTCAGATGATTCCTCAATCCTCCTACACTCCTTGGTCAGTCTGCAGGGGCTATACTGCCCGGCAGCTTCCTCTCTATTCATATCCCACCCAGCTTGCATCCACGACCCTCCCCAACTCCTCTGACCCCCCCGCCCCCGCCTTGACACACAACAGCTCCCAGCTCAGCCTGTTTGGGCGCTGGGACAGGTCCCGGAGTGGGAGGGCAGCCAGGAGGGTAGTGAGCTCCTTTGTCTAGGTGGCCTGCCTGCCCTGCGGCAGCGAGGTCGGCCCCTTTTGCTCGCGGTGACACCCCAAGCAGCAGAGAGATCAGATCCGGGTGCCAGGAGAGACATCACTGGGCAGATCAAGCTCAGCAGGACGGACCTTGCTTCCACACACTGAAGAGATAGCACCCAGAGGCTCAGTCACAGCAAAAACTGGACCAAGACACCAGGCCTCTCTTGGCGCTTCATTGCTTGAAAGAAGGATGGGAAGGCCAATGCAAGAATTCCTCCAACAACCTGAAAGGCAACATGACATCACCAGAACCCAGGGATCCCGAAATAAGAAGAATTGTACACCCTACTCCAGAAGGTAGAAGAAATGGAGCCCAAAAGTGAATTTTTTGAAAATAATAGAAGACCTTAAACAGGAGGTGAAAAACTCCATAAACAATTGAGAGATTACAAAACAAAAAGGTACAGGAAATGAATAAATCGCTCAAAAGCCCAAGAAAACCAAGAGAAACAAGAAAAATGCAATCAAACAGGTAAGGGAAATGGTTCAAGACCTGAAGAACAGGTAAATGGAAGTAATGAAGAAAACACAAACCGAGGGGGTTGGAGATGGAAAATCTGGGTAAACGAACAGGAACTACAGAGACAAGCACTACCAACAGATTACAAAGGAGTTAAAGAAAGAATGTCAGACACTGAAGATACCATAGAGAAAAATTAACACACTGATCAAAGAAGACAGCAAAACCAACAAATTCTCATCACAAAACATTCAGGGAAATATGGGACACAATAAAAAGACCAAACCTAAGGAATAATTGGGATACAAGAAGGAGAAGACAATACGCTCAATGGTTCAGAAAATATATTTAATAAAATTAGAAGAAAACTTTCCACAGCCTAAAGAAAGATATTCCTTTGAAGGTTCAAGAAGCATACAGAACACCGAATAGACTGGACCAGAAAAAAACATCTCTTACATAATAATCAGAACACAAAAACATCCAGAACAAAGAAAGAATATTAAGAGCTGCAAAGGAAAAAGGTCAAGTTACTTATAAAGGTAAACCTATCAAGACTTACTCCTGACTACTCTATGGAAACCATGGAGTGCCAGAAGGTCCTGGATATGTACTGCAGAAAAGCTAAGAGAACTATGGATGCTCCCAGACTACTATACCCAGCCAAGCTTTCGTTCACTATAAATGGAGAAAACAAAATTTTCCAGGATAAAAACAAATTTAAACAATACGTAGCCACAAATCCAGCCTTACAGAAGGTAATAGAAGGAAAATCACAAACCAAGGGAGACCAACAATGACCACAATAACTCAAACTTCTAGACACCCTTTACAAGCGCAACTAAAAGAAATCAAACACAGCAAACCCAATGTAAGCTAAAAAAGTGACCAAGAGTTGCAACCACTGGTCCATTACATATCCCCCTTAATGTCAATGGACTCAACTCACCTATAAAAAGACACAGGCTAAGAGATTGGTACACAAACAGGGATCCAACATTCTGCTGTTTACAAGAAACACACCTCAACCACAAAGATAGGCACCTACTTAGAGTAAAGGGATGGGAAAAGGTTTATCAAGCAAATGGACCTAAGAAACAAGCAGGTGTGGTCATACTAATTTCTAACAAAGTTGACTTCAAACTTAAATCAATCAAGAAGAGATGGAGAGGGATATTTTATACTCATAACGGAACAATTGATCAGGATGAGGTCTCAATCCTGAATATCTACCTAATATAAAAGCACCCACATATGTAAAGAAACATTACTAAAACTCAAAGACTAGCCATCAAACCGCACACACTAATAGTGGGAGATCTCAACACGCCTCTTTCACCAATGGACAGGTCAATCAGACAGAAACCTCCAACAGGAGAGAAAGGAAGAGAATTAATGGAGGTTATTAAATCAAATCGAACTTTAACAGACATCTATAGAACATTCCACCCAAATAGGAAAGAATATACCTTCTTCTCTGCCGCTCTGCGGAACCTTCTCGAAAATTGACCACATCCTCGTGTAACAAAGCAACTTCCCACAGTTACAAAAAAATATCCATAACCACCTGTGTCTTATCAGATCACCAGGACCAAAGTTATTTGCCAATTCAACAACAATGCACTACCCCCAGAAAGCCTGCAAACTCATGGAAACTGAATAGTCAACTATTGACCCACACCTGGATTAGAAGGAATAAAGAAAGAATTGAAGTCTTCCTTGAATTCAATGAAAATAAAGAATCAACATACTCAAACTTAAAGGGACACTTTGAAAGCAGTCCTAAGGGAAAGTTCATAGCCCTTAGTGCCCACTTAAAGAAACAGAGAAAGCATTGGAGACTGACAGCCCACCTGAAAGCTCTAGAAAAAAAAGAAGCAGACTCACCTAGGAGGAGTAAGAAGACTGGAAATAGTCAAACTGAGGGCTGAAATCAACAAAATAGAAACACAGAAAACAATCCAAAGAATCCAATGAAACAAAAAGCTGGTTCCTGGAGAAAATCAACAAAATTGATAAACCCTTTCTATCCAAACTAATCAAACGGCAGAGAGAGAATCTGCAAATTAATAAGATCAAGAAATGAAAAAGGGGGACATAACCACAGACATAGAGGAAATTCAGAGAATCATTAGATCTTACTACAAAAGCCTGTATGCCACAAAACTGGAAAATGTAAAAAGAAATGGACACTTTTTTAGATAAATACCATATACCAAAGTTAAATCAGGACCAGGTGAGCAACTAAATAGACCTGTCAGTAACAATTAGAAGCTTTATCAAAAACCTCCCCTACCAAAAAAGCCCAGGACCAGACGTGTTTCAATGCGAATCTTCTACCAAGAATTTCCAAGAAGACCCTAATACCTATACTCCTTAAGGTATTTCACAATATAGAAACAGAAGAGTCATTGCCAAATTCCTTTTATGAAGCTACCATCACACTGATACCAAAACCACACAAAGACTCAACCAAGAAAGAGAAAGGCCAATCTCACTCATGAACATCGTTATACGCAAAAATCCTCAACAAAATATGCGAACCATATCCAAGAATACATTAGAAACATTATCCATTATGATCAAGTAGGCTTCATACCAGAGATGCAAAGGCTGGTTCAACATCACGAAAATCTATCAATGTAATCCACTCATATAAATAAACTGAAAGAAAAATACAATATGATCATTTCATTAGATGCTGAAAAAGCTTTTGACAAAATTCAACATCCCCTTTATGATAAAAGTCTTGGAGTAGATTAGGGATACAAGGGTCATACTTAAATATAATAAAGCTATTTACAGCAAAAACCGACAGCTAACATCAAATTAAACGGAGAGAAACTCAAAGCCATCCCACTCTAAATCAGGACCACGTACAAGGCTGATCCACTCTCTCCATACCTCTTCAATATAGTGCTTGGAAGTTTTAGCAATAGCAATAAGACAACATAAAGGGGATCAAGGGGATTCGAATTGGAAAGGAAGAAGTTAAACTTTTCGTTATTTGCAGATGATATGATAAATTCTACTAAGCGACCCCAAAAACTCCACCAAAGAACTCCTACAGCTGATAAACACCTTTAGTAATGTGGCCGGATACAAGATCAACTCCAAAAAATCAGTCGCCCTCCTATACACTGAAAGGATATGAAGCAGAGAGGGAAATCAGAGAAGCATCACCTTTTAAATAGCCACAAACAGCATAAATATCTCGAGTAACTCTAACCAAAGAAGTGAAGGATCTATTTGACAAGAACTTTAAGGCATTGAAGAAAAAGAAATTGAAGAGGATACCAGAAACAATGGAAGGATCTCCCTTGCTCTTGGATTGGGAGGATCAACATAGTAAAAATGGCGTATCCTGCTCAAAGGCAATTTATAGATTCAATGCAATCCCCATCAAGTCCCATTAAAATTCTTCTACTGATCTTGAAAAGGACAATAATCAACTTTATATGGAATAACAAAAAACCTAGGGATAGCCAAAACAATCTTGTCAGAGCATAAAGGTACTTCTGGAGGCATTACCATCCCTGACTTTAAACTCTACTATAGAGCTACAGTAATGAAAACAGTGTGGTATTGAAGCATAAAATAGAGAAGTCCACCACTGGAATCGTGTAGGAAGACCCGGGGATCTTAACCCACAAACCTATGAACACCTCATTTTCGATAAAGGTGCTAAAAGTATACACTGGAAGAAAAGAAAAAGCACTTCTTCAACAAATGGTGCTGCGCACAACTGGATGTCAACCTGTAGAAGAAAGAAAATTGACCCATATCTATCACCATGCACAAAACTCAGTCCAAATGGATCAAAGACCTCAATATCAATCTGAACACACTGAACCTGGATAGAAAGCAGGTGGGGAAGTGCCCTACAACAGATGGGGGCACAGGCGATCGCTTCCTGGTATACCCCGCAGCACAGTCATTAAGGGCAACATTGAATAAATGGGACCTACTGAAACAGCTTCTGTGAGCAAAAGACACTGTCACTAAGACAAAAGGGAACCCACTGACTGGGAGAAGATCTTCACCAACCCCGCAACAGACAAAGGTCTGATCTCCAAAATATATTAAGAACTCAAGAAACTAGACTTTAAAATGCTAATTAACCCAATTAAAAAATTGGGCCTGATCTGAAGAGAGAATTCTCAACAGAAGAAGTTCAAATGGCCAAAAGGCACTTAAGGTCATGCTCAGCCTCCTCAGCGATCAGGGAAATGCAAAATCAAAACAACATTGAGATATCACCTTACACCTGTCAGAATGGCTAAAATCAAAAACACTAATGATAGCCTTTGCTGGAAGAGGCTGTGGAGAAAGGGGACCCTCATCCATTGCTGGTGGGAATGCAAACTTGTGCAACCACTTTGGAAAGCAGTGTGGCGGGGTTTCTCAGGAAAATTGGGATCAACCTGCCCATGGACCCAGGGAAAATGCCACTCTTGGGAATATACCCACGAGACCAAGGACATTTGATTCGACTGTTCATAGCAGCATTATTTGTAATGCCGGAACCTGGTAACAACCTAGATGCCCTTCAATGGAAGAATGATGAAGAAGTATGGAATATATATACATTAGAATACTAGACTCAGCGGTAAAAAACAATGACTTCACAATAATTTTTCATGCAGAAAATGGATGGAAATAGAAAACCTATCACTGTTTCGAGGTAACCCAGACCCCAAATGATGAACATGGGTGATACTCACTTCATAATTGGTTTCTAGAGATAAATAAATGTCAGTGAGTCTATAATTTGATATCCTTAAAAACTAAATCAAGAAGGTGAACCCAAAAGAAAAAGCATTATAGCTATCCTCCTGGGTTATGGGAAAGTAGACCAGATTGCCGGGCCAAAAATTTGGGGATCTTGGGGGTGTGGTGGGAGGGGGGTGAGGGGAGAAGGGGAGAGAAATGTGAGAAGGGGAGGATGGGGGAACCTGGGGGAAACGGTATTTGGCTAATGTTATAGCAAAATCCCTTAAAGGATTCTTTATGCTAAACTACAAATGGCTCTCCTTCCAATGGGAGGAACTGCATATATGGCATTAATAATAATAAAAAAATATTATGGAGCATAATAAAAGCTCCTTGCTTAAAGCTTATGAAACTTGCAAGTAGATCCAGATGCAAACAAGATCTGACATGCACCAAGCTGTTACCTTTGCTAGGGCAGGGTGGAAAAGCCCTTGCAATGCAACCATGAAAAAACCCGACCTATATATATTTGGGGTCGAGGATATGTTTATGCTTTTTCACAGAAAGAAAATAAAAGCTGGGCCTGATGTCGTGGCTGCGCTTGCGGACACAGAGGGAGTTCCTGAGGCGATTGCAGAGAGGTCCTTAGTCTCGGCTTTTCCCTGCCCCCAAGGAGAGGAGTCCCTGATAACAGAGACCTTGCTGCTCCACTCTACAGGGTGTCAATTCTGCCTCCCTGGAGTCCAGGGAGACCCACGGCTGAGATAATGCCAGGATGTGCTTCAAGATAGCTGAAGTCCAGCTCACCTCACCCAGGAATCCCACCGGCCCTGAAGCACAAGTGCTAAACTGCTTCTGCAGCTTGAACTCTGGTCTCCTTTGGAAGCTGAGATGCAGACTGGACATCGGACTGTTTTAGTCTCTGGGACACAGAACTCATTTTAATTAAAAATTACTAACCTCTTCACTTAAGAAGGGGAAAAGATTGGGGTTCCTGTGACTGTTGCTCAGAGTCGGAAAATGGTGGTATTTGACAACAATGTATGTCATTTACTCTTACTGAAATTGGATCTAATTGATATTGTAACTGCTTATAGATGTTGGGAAAGGTTTGACACATGCTTAAAGTGTTTGGGTTTAATGCATATGTTAAGAATTTTAGATTTTGATCCCTTTTTTCACCTCCTAATTTGATCAGACAAGCACACGTAACTTTTTGTGGATAGAAGCATTTAGGAAAGGACATACCATGGGGCCAGGAAAAGGTGAATACTGGTTTTGGAAGGGTCCCTTTCTTCTTGGTCTGGAGATGGAGTTATTGGTGCCAAAATTATTCCTTATCTTTTTTGTTTAAGGAGCACCTCACAGATTTTCATAATGATAGATACAGGGGCCCAATGCGGAGTTAGTGTGGATCCTCACCTAAATTTCAAACTCATACAGGGCCAGTACAGGCCGGTCAACATGGCATGGTTTTTTGGTACAGGCGCTTCTCCTACATAGCCTAAGACAGGGTGCCCTGTGATCTGCTTACTTTAATCCTGCTTCAGATACCTTTTATTTGAGAAGCTCCAGCAGCTCAATGCTACTCTCATAAGGCACCCCCTCTGTTCCCTGTGAGAGGTAAATTGCTTCAATTAAATGAGAGAGGGTCTCCAGTCTCCTTTTGATCTCGACCACGGTTGACTCTGTCTGGTGCCCTCCACCTATAACTACTAGCCTTTTATATAAGAAAGAGGAATATGTTGGGAGCCGTTTCCCTAAAGATTGTTACAGAAACCATCACCTTGGGAGTTTCGCAGGAACCCCAAACCCATAATTATGTTAAGAATAATCTTCTATTGAGAAATACACACCCAATTTTGAGCGAATAGCTAATTGGGTGTGGGGCAGGTTTTTGCCAATAGGGACTATTCTTAATATAATTAGTGGGTTTGGGGTTCCCTGCAGGCTCCCCAAGGTGATGGTTTCTGGTAACAATCTTTAGGGGGGGAAAACGGCTCCCAACACATTCCTCCTTTCTTATAAAAGGCAAGTAGTTATAGGTGGAGGGCACCAAGACAGAGTCAACCATGGGTGTCAGATCTAAAGGAGACAAGGAGAGACCCCTCGACTGGTGAAGCAATTAACCCCTCCTGGGAACAGAGGGGGTGCCTTAGGAGTAGCAATAGTTTCTTGGAGCTTCTCAAATAAAAAGGTATTGAGTAGGATTAAAGTAAAGCAGACCGCAGGGCACCCTGTCTTAGGCTATGTGGAGAGCGCCTCGTACCAAAAACCGTGACAGGTTGAGCCGGGCCTGGTAGGCCTGAAGGGTTTGAAATTTAGGGAGGATCCACACTAACTCCCATGCCATTGGGCCCCTGTATCTATCATTAATGAAAAATCTGTGAGGTGCTCCTTAAACAAAAAGATATGGATATAATTTTGGCACCAATAACTCCATCTCCAGACAAGAAGAAAGGGGCACCTCCAAACCCAGTATTCACCTTTTAGTCTGGGCCCATGGTATGTCCTCCTCCTAAATGCCTACTCCACAAAAAGTTAGTGTGCTTGCCTGCCATCAATTAGGAGGTGAAAAAGGGATCAAAATCTAAAATTCTTACCATATGCATTAAACCCAAACACTTTACAGCATGTGTCAAAACCTCCAACATCTATAAGCAGTTACAAATATCATTAGAAATCAGTAAGAGTACAATGACATACATTGTTGTCAAATACCACCATTTCGACTCTGAGCAACAGTCACAGGAACCCCAATCTTTTCCCCTTCTTAAGTGAAGAGGTTAGTATTAATAAAATGAGCTCTGTGTCCCAGAGATTAAAACAGTTGAGATGTCCAGTCTGCATCTCAGCTCCAAAGCAGACCAGAGTTCAAGCTGCAGAAGCAGTTTAGAACACTTGTGCTTCAGGGCCGGTGGGATTCCTGGGTGAGGTGAGCTGATTCAGCCATCTGGGAGCACATCCTGGCATTATCTCAGCCGGGTCCCCTGGACTCAGAGGCAGAACTGACACCCTGTAGAGTGGAGCAGCAGGTCTCGTTATCAGGGACCCCTCTCCTATGGGGGCAGGAAAAGCCAGACTAAGGACCTCTCTGCAACGCCTCAGGAACTCCTCTTGTGTCCGCAGCGCAGCCTCGACATCAGGCCCAGCTTTTATTTTCTTTCAGTAAAAAAGCATAAACATATCCTCGACCCAAATATATATAGGTCGGGTTTTTTCATAATGCATTGCAAGGGCTTTTCCACCTTAAGCCCTAGCAAAGGTCAGCTTTGGTGTTATCATGTCAGATCTGTTTGTATTGGATCTACTTTGCAAGTTTCATAAGCTGCTTACAAGGAGCCTTATTATGCTCCATAATATTTTTTTTTTATTATTATTAGCCATATATATGCAGCTCCTCTACTGGAAGAGCCATTTGTAAAATTTAAGCATAAAAACCTTTAAAGGGATTTTTTTTTGCTATAACATTAGCAAAATACATTTCCCCAGGGAAACTTCCCCCCCATCCTCCCCTTCTCACATTTCTCTCCCCTTCTCCCCTACCCCCCTCCCACCACACCCCAAGCCCAAATTTTATGCCCGGCAATCTGGTTACTTCGCCATAACCAGGAGGATAGCTATATGTGCTTTTCTTTGGGTTTTCTCCTTCTTATTTAGTTTTTTAGGATATTATAATTATAGACTCAATGGACATTTATTTATCTTAGAAACAATTATGAGTGAGTACATCCCATGTTCATCATTTTGGGTCTGGGTTACTCGCTCAGGATAGTAAGGTTTTCTATTTCCATCCATTTGCATGCAAAATTGCCGAAGTCATTGTTTTTTACCGCTGATGTGGTATCTAATGAATGAGATATTCCATATTTTCTTCATTCCATTCTTCCAATTGAAATGGGACATCTAGGTTGTTACCAGGTTCAGGCAACAATAATGCTAAGACTATGAACATAGTTGAACAAATGTCTTGTCAATAAGGCGGGCATCTCGTGGGTATATTCCCAAGAGTGGAACATTGCTGGGTCCATGGGTAGCCTGATTCCACCAATTTTCCTAGAGAAACCGCCACACTGCTTTCCAAAGTGGTTGCACAAGTTTGCATTCCCACCAGCAATGGATGAGGGTACCCCTTTCTCCACAGCCTCTCCAGCAAAGGCTATTACATTAGTGGTTTTTGATTTTTGCTATTCTGACATGGTGTAAGGTGATATCTCAATGTTGTTTTGATTTGCATTTCCCTGATCGCTGAGGAGGCTGAGCAGATGACCTTAAGTGCCTTTTGGCCATTTTGCAGAACTTCTTCTGTTGAGAATTTCTCTTCAGACCGGTGCCCCATTTTTTAATTGGGTTAAGAATTAGCACTTTAAAGTCTAGCTCTGAGTTCTTAATATATTTTAGATAGACCTTTGTCTGTTGCGGGGTTGGTGAAGACTCTTCTCCCATTCAGTGGGTTCCTTTTGTCTTAGTGATAGAGCACTTTTGCTTTAGCTAGAAGCTTCTCAGTTTGAGTGGCAGGTCCCATTTATTCAATGTTGCCTTTAATGACTGTGCTGCTGGGGTTATACCGAGGAAGCGACGCCTGGCCCATCTGTTGTAGGGTACTTCCCACTTTCTCTTCTATCAGGTTCAGTGTGTTCAGATTGATATTGAGGTCTTTGATCCATTTGGACTTGAGTTTTGAGTGTAATGGTGATAGACACGGGTCAATAATTTTCTTTCTTCTACAGGTTGATATCCAGCTGTGCTTCAGCACCATTTGCTGAAGAATGCTTTCTTTCTTCCATTGGATACTTTTAGCAAACTTTTTATCGAAACATGGGTGTTCATAGGTTTGGTGGTTAAGATCCGGGTCTTCCACACACGATTCCATTGGTCGACTTCTCTATTTTTATGCTGTTCACACCAGCACTGTTTTCATTACTGAACTCTGTAGTAGAGTTTAAAGTCAGGATGGTAATGCCTCAGAGTAAGCCTATTGTCAAGATTGTTTTATATCCTGGGTTTTTGTTATTCCATATAAAGTTGATTATTGTCCTAAGATCAGCGAAGAATTTTAATGGGATTTTATTGGGATTGTATTGAATTTATAAATTGCCTTTGGTAGAGATTGCCATTTTTACTATGTTGATAAACCCCAATCCAAGAGCAAGGGAGATCCTTCCATTTTCTGGTATCCTCTTCAATTTCTTTCTTCAATGCCTTAAGGTTTTTGTCAAGTAGATCCTTCACTTCTTTGGTTAGAGTTTACGAGATATTTATGTATGCTGTTTGTGGCTATTGTGAAAGGTGATGCTTCTCTGATTTCCCTCTCTGCTTCCATATCCTTTTGTGTATAGGAGGGCGGACTGATTTTTTGGAGTTGATCTTGTATCCGGCCACATTACTAAGTGTGTTATCAGCTGTAGGAGTTTTTGGTGGAGTTTTTGCAGCTTACGTAGACTATCATATCATCTGCAAATAACGAAAGTTTATACTTCTTCCTTTCCAATTCGAACCCCCTTGATCCCCTTATGTTGTCTTATTCAGCTGTTGCTAAAACTTCAAGCACTATATTAAGAGGCATGAGAGAGTGGACAGCCTTATCGTGCCCCTGATTTAAGTGGGATGGCTTTGAGTTTCTCTCCGTTTGATTTGATGTTAGCTGTGTTTGCTGTAAATAGCTTTTATTATATTTAAGTATGACCTTATGTATCCCTTAATCTCTCCAAGACTTTTATCATAAAGGGATGTTGAATTTTGTCAAAAGCTTTTTCAGCATCTAAGGAAATGATCATATGTGTATTTTTCTTTCAGTTTATTTATTATGATGGATTACATTGATAGATTTTCGATATGCTGAACCAGCCTTTAGCATCTCTGGTATGAAGCCTACTTGATCATAGAATGGATATGTTTTAATGTTTTGAGATACGGTTCGGCCAGTATATTTGTTGGGAGGATTTTTGCGCCGATGTTCATGATGAGTGTAGCCTGTAACTTTTCTTGGTTGAGTTTTGTGTGGTTTTGGTATCAGAGTGATGGGTAGAAGCCTTATAAAAGGAAATTTGGCAATGACTCTTCTGAGTCTATATTGTGAAATACTTAAGGAGTATAGTGTATTAGTTTCTTGGAATTCTGGTAGAATTCCGTGAAATCCGTCTGTCCTGGGCTTTTTTTGGTGGGGAGTGCTTTTGATAACATGGCTTCTAATTCTTCACGGACTGGACAGGTCTATTAGATTAGTCATCTGTTCCTGATTTAACTTTGGTGAGATATGGATATTCTAAAAAAGTATCCATTTCTTTTTTACATTTTCCAGTTTTGTGGCATATGGCAGGCTTTTGTAGTAAGATCTAATAGATTTTCTGAATTTCTCTATGTCTGTGGCTATGTCCCCCTTTTCATTTCTGATCTTAGTAACTTGCAGATTCTCTCTCTGTCAGGTTGATTAGTTTGGATAGGCGTTTATCAATTTAGTTGACTTTTCCCAGGAACCAGCTTTTTGTTTCATTAGATTCTTTGGATTGTTTTCTGTGTTTGCTTTGTTGATTTCTGCAACTCAGTTTGACTATTTCCAGTCTTCTACTCCTCCTAGGTGAGTCTGCTTCTTTTTTTCTAGAGTCTGGGTATTTGTTAAGCTCCAATGTATAGCTTTCTCTGTGTTTCTTTATAAAGCGGGCATAAGTGCTATGAACTTTCCCCTAGGACTGCTTTTCAAAGTGTCTCAGTAAGCTTGAGTTGTTGATTCTTTATTTTCATTGAATTCAAGGAAGACTTTAATTTCTTTCTTTATTTCTTCTTTTAATCCAGGTGTGGGTCAATAGTTGACTATTCAGTTTCATGCGAGCTTGCAGGCTTTCTGGGGGTAGCATTGTTAAGCTGAATTCTGATTTAGTCCGTGGAGATCTGATAAGACACAGGTGGTTGTGGATATTTTTTGTAACTGTTGAAGCTTTCTGTTTTGTTACCGAGGATGTGGTCAATTTTCGAGAAGGTTCCATGAGCTTTGCAGAGAAGCAGGTATATTCTTTCCTTATTTGGGTGGAATGTTCTATAGATGTCTGTTAAGTCCATTTGGTTCAATACCTCCTTCCATTAATTCTCTTATTTTTCTGTTAGGTTTCTGTCTGATTGACCTGTCCATTGGTGGAAAGAGGTTGTTGAGATCTCCCCACTATTAGTGTGTGCGTTTGATGCTGAGCTTTAGTAATGTTTCTTTTACATATGTGGGTGCTTTTATATTAGGGGGCATAGATATTCTGCATTTGAGACCTCATCCTGATCAATTGTTCGTTGTGAGTGCATAAAATATCCCTCTCCATCTCTTCTGGACTTTATTTAAGTTTTGAAGTCAACTTTGTTAGAAATTAGTATGGCCACACCTGCTTGTTTCTTAGGTCCATTTGCTTGATAAACCTTTTCCCATCCCTTTACTCTAAGTAGGTGCCTATCTTTGTGGTTGAGGTGTTTTCTTGTAAACAGCACAATGTTGGATCCTGTTTGCGTATCCAATCTCTTAGCCTGTGTCTTTTTTATAGGTGAGTTGAGTCCATTGACATTAAGGGGATATTAATGACCAGTGCTTGCTAACTCTGGTCACTTTTTTAGTCATAGGGTTTGTGTTTTGCTTTTTAGTTGCGCTTGGTAAAGGGTGTCTAGAAGTTTGAGTTATTGTGGTCATTGTTGGTCTCCTTGGTTTGTGATTTTCCTTCTAGTATTACCTTTCTGTAAGGCTGGATTTTGTGGCTACGTATTGTTTAAATTTTGTTTTTATCCTGGAAAATTTTGTTTTCTCCATTTATAGTGAACGAAAAGCTTGGCTGGGTATAGTAGTCTGGGTGGCTTTGCATCCATGCTCTTTTCAGCTTCTGCAGTACATCTATCCAGGGACCTTCTGGCTTTCATGGTTTCTATAGAGTAGTCAGGAGTAAGTCTGATAGGTTTACCTTTATAAGTAACTTGACCTTTTTTCCTTTGGTAGCTCTTAATATTCTTTCTTTGTTCTGGATGTTTTGTGTTCTGATTATTATGTGGCGAGAGATAAGCTTTTTTCTGGTCCAGTCTATTCGGACTGTTCTGTATGCTTCTTGAACTTCAAAGGAATATCTTTCTTTAGGGCTGGGAAAGTTTTCTTCTATAATTTGTCTAAATATATTTTCTGAACCATTGAGCTGTACTTCTTCTCCTTCTTGTATCCCAATTATTCTTAGGTTTGGTCTTTATAATGTGTCCCATATTTCCTGAATGTTTTGTGATGAGAATTTGTTGGTTTTGCTGTTTTCTTTTGGATCAGTGTGTTAATTTTCTCTATGGTATCTTCAGTGTCTGACATTCTTCTTCTTCTCTAACTCTTGTAATCTGTTGGTAGTACTTGTCTCTGTAGTTCCCATCTTCGTTTACCCAGATTTTCCATCTCCAACCTTCCCTCGGTTTGTGTTTTCTTCATTACTTCCATTTCGCTCTTCAGGTCTTTGAACCATTTCCCTTACCTGTTTGATTGCATTTCTTCTTTTGTTTTCTCTTGGTTTTTCTTGGGTATCTTTTGGATGATTTATTCATTTCCTCTACCTTTTTGTTTGTAATCTCTAATTGTTTATGGCAGTTTTTCACCTCCTGTTTAAGGTCTTCTAATATTTTCAAAAAATTCACTTTTGATAATCGATTTTCTTCTACTTCTTCTGGAGTAGGGGGTACAATTCTTCTTATTTCGGGATCCCGGGGTTCTGGTGATGTCATGTTGCCTTTCAGGTTGTCGGAGGAATTCTTGCATTGGCGCCTTCCTATCTCCTCTTTCAAATGAAGCCAAGAGAGCCCTGGTGTCTTGGTCCAGTTTTTGCTGTGACTGAGCCTCTGGATGTATTTCTTCAGTGTGGAAGCAAGGTCCGTTCGCAGAGCTTGATCTGCTCTTGTAGTGATGTTTCTCCGGGCACCCGGATCTGATCTCTCTGCTGCTTGGGTGTCTCGCGAGCGAAGGCAGCCGGCACCCCGCTGCCGCAGGGCAGGCAGGCCACCCAGACAAAGGAGCTACTGCCCTTCCCGGCTGCCCTCCCACCTCGGGACCCTGTCCCAGCGCCTAAACAGGCTGAGCTGGGAGCTGTTGTGTGGTTCAAGGCGGGGCGGGGGGGGGGGGTCAGGAGGAAGCTGGGGGGGGAGGGTCGTGGATGCAAGCTGGGTGGGGAGCATGTGAATAGAGAGGAAGTATCGGGCAGTATAGCCTCTGCAGTGACCAGCTGGAGTGTAGGAGGACGGAGGAACGCCCGAGTTCCCTGGTCCTGGCTGCTGCCGCAGCCGAAACTCACCCACCCTGGTGATGTCTCTTCTGTACGGGATCTGGTCTCTCCGTGCTGCTTGGGTGTCTCCGAACAAAGGGGCCGACCCTCGCTGCCGCAGGGCAGGCAGGCCACCCAGATGCAAAGGAGCCACTACCCTCCTGGCTGCCCTCCTAACCCGGACCCTGTCCCAGAGACTGATTTCCAAAAACTAAACTGCAGAGATACTGAATAATGATGCCCACTACACGGTGCCACAGTGTGAAATCTTAAGTCACCCCAGATGCAGACAAATGCTGAAATGCAGAAATGCTAGAGATGACTAGCAACTCTCTGCATGTCTTTGCAAAGGGGAAAGTAAGGGAGTGTGGCTGCCCGTGAGAGGCACATGCAGCTGTATCTGAGATGCCATGCTTAAGTGCAGCAAGTGTACAGAGAAGAGAAATGGCATTGGTTAGGTCGGAGAGCAACAGCAACAAAACAATGCGTTTTCTTCCACTTCTTTATGTTTGAAAATTTGATGAGGTTGGTCTAATAAATGAATGTAAAGTTGGCCTTATTCTTTGTGTGGTATGATGCCCTGATCTTCATCAGCTGTATTGAATTTTAGTTTTCTGTGTGTTTTACACGTCCTGTCCAGTATTTAGTCAACTTTACACAAACTAAAGTCATCTGAGAAAATGGGAACTTTAAGTCAAAAAATGCCTCCACAAGATCAGCATGTAGAAAGTCTGTAGGTGCATTTTCTTGATTAATAATTGATGCGGGAGGGCCCAGTCATTGTGGGTGGTGCTTTCCCCAGTAGGCAGGTGGTCCTGGGATGAATAAGAAAACAAATTAAGCAAGCCAGAAGTAGCACTCTTCCTTGGTCTCTGCCTCCAGGGTGCCTGTCATGATTTCCTCAGCGATGAAGTGTGACTTGAAAATTATAAGCCGAGCTAAACTCCTTTCCTCCTAAATTGATTTTGCATGTGATCTTTTCTTTCTTTGCTGTGCTTTGTCTTTTGAAACAGATTTAAGTCGGTACCATTGGCTGGACTGGAATTCACTAAGGTAGACCAGGCTGGTCTCAAACTCATAGAGATCTACCACCTCTTGCCTTTTGAGGCACTGGGGTAAAGGCATGTGCCACCACAATCTGTCTTGGTGGTCATCTTTATCATAGCAATAGAAACCCCACCATAGGGTTTCAGGTGCTTGAGTTTTTCTCCATAGTTATAGATTTAGTTTTACTTTTCAAGCTGATTTTTGATTATCCAGAAATAGTCCTAAGCAATACAGCACATTTAAAATTATCATTCTTATTAACAAATTAGTAGCCCCTTTAGATACGTTTCCCACATATGCATGTGACCTCATTCATTCTCTCACAACCCCTCCTATCTCTGCTCCTACCACTACCATGATCCCTTCCTTCCTCCCAACCTCTTTCCAACACTTAAGACTTGAGTGTTTAATGTCTCGTAGGTTTAATGGAGAGCTGTTTATAAGTGACCATGGCTTTGGAATTATTAGCGCTGCTGCACTCACCAGAGGGTGCACAAGAGGAGCACCAATCCTGCCACTTCCTTGAATCTGCTAGTAGCTAAATGGTTCAGCAGTAGGGTCTGCTCCATGCGAGCCCCTTCGCTTATTCACAGCGGACTGTTGGGTGGGCTGAACTTGTACAGACCCAGTGCCCACTATTGTGGCACAGTGAAGCTGCGAGCTCACGCATAAGTGTGGTGGATCGTGCTATGGAGAGTGGTATTTCACAGCCTTTTCCCTGTCTTCCATCTCGCGAATTCTTCTGCTCCCAATCTCTTCAGCTTTCCCTGAGGCTTACGGAGACTGAACAAAGGTTTTGATTAGGGTCTAAGTCTTCAACTGTCCATTCTTCTCAGCATCTTGGAAGCTGTGGCTTTCTTGCAGTCATCAGCAACCATTTAAGAGGCTTCCTGGTTGAGGGCTTTGAGCATAGCCTTTGTCTGTGGGTGAAAACAAAGATATTCAGAAGGAAGTTTGATTGCTGCTTCCTTCACTCTGAGTAAGGTAGGGTCTAACTTTGGGCTGCAACCGCTTTAATTAGGTTTCCAACTCAGTTGTTTAGAGAGTAGCGACTTTCTTTTATGCAGACCCCAGAGTCATCAGAGAACTGAGTTCCCTCATCACAGCTGGAGTCACTGTTTCAGGCTGCATTACCTGCTCAGACTTGGTTAGTGCTAAAAACTTATATGTTTGAGAAAGCCTCTGCAGCCTGCAGAACACTGTGACCAGACTATGTAAGCCCCAGAAGGGAGAAACCTTCCAGCTCTGTTCCCAGGGCCTTTCTTGTAGCTTGCATTCCAGGTACGTGATGACTTTAGTGGTCTCCTCACTGTCTTCTTCAGTGATTCTCTGAAGGTGTGTCACTGAAGGTAATTTGGCCTATTTCTACTGAACCAGTACTTTCTTTTACCTAGAAGATCTGTCTGCTGAGTAATAAAGTCTGTTTTGGAATAATCACAAAACCAAGAAAATTTGTTAAATACGTGATAATACCTAAAATGATGGAGTTGCATGAATAGAATATACATAGTATAATTATTTGTAATACCTACCATCAATAATAAAAGTGACAATAACAAAAGTGGTAAAATCCTCAATAGATTTTTTGAATTGCTGTTCAACAGAGGGTTCTTTATCAGAACTTATAATGGTAGCTTCGTGGGCCCATGTGATTGTGAACTATCTATAAACCACCTTTGGTATTATAAGAAATGATCATTTATTCTTGTGATTCTAGGGGCTAAATGAGGAGCCTCTCTCAGCCTCCTGCTCCCTAGGTCATGCATGCGGCAGTGTTGCAACTGTGAGTTAAATTGAGTGGAAAATGTGTCTAAGATGGCCAGCCTGATGCTCCCCAACTGCCTTCTCCCCTGCGCTTCTCATCTAATTCAAGTTTCTGGAAATCTGGAAGTCACAGAAGATAGCCATCCAAAGGACAGCACCATGTGCATGCTTGTTAAGTCTATAGCCAGAATACATCCATGGTAACACAGAAATCAATATACTTGGAACATAAGAACCCCAGGGGGAATTGGTCCATGAATTGCTACATAATGAGTCTGTCTGAAGCTACTGAGTATAGAATGGGCTGCCTGCTGAACCTACCATTAGCCGGATCCCAACTGCTTAGTTGAAATCAGGCATAACAACAGGCAGGATTGTGACCTTTCCTAAATCCTAATCTTCATATTTTAATTCATCGGCTTAGAAGGAACAGCTCTAGGCAAGCCCAGTACTCAGACTAAGTCTGCAGGGAGTTCTAAGGGATCTATTTGGTGGTATATTCTACGTTAATACTGTAGCACCATAATCCGTTTTCTTACGTTAATACATCTGATCTGTTTCATTCATTTCTTTTTGTCATGGTCCTGTACCAGCCCAGACCACAAATTATTTCTTGGACCAGAGGGAGGTGTGGGAATAAAGACACAACTCACATGACTTTACCAGGAGGGGAGCTTTTCGGGGATCCCTCTTGAAATCCTGAGTTCACATCCTGAAAATCACCCTTATGTATTCTCCAAACAGCTTTTATAATGGAAAACCTTCTGCTGAGGGGAAATTCATACCCTGAGCCCCAGGTGCGGAAAATGAGAGTTATGGTCACGGGCCCCACACCTTTCTATGCCCATTCTGTCACATCTTCCTATCTGACAGCTCTGTCATAGACTGAATTAAATACCTTCTTCCCAGGAGACCTCCCAAATTACAAAGAAGGAGCAGAACAACACTAGCATATCCTGACCCTTTGTTTAGATGGTGTCTGTTTGTCCCAAAAGGCTAGGGAAAGACCACCCTCTGTGTGACAGGTGCAACTGTCTGAAATTCGGCCACCTATTTATCACATGGTCGTAGGAAATACGGGCCCGCAGCACACGGCCCTCCTGTGTTCTGTCACGTGTTGATATGGCAATGCTGCCGCGCTATCACAGGCGCTGAACTTTCTGTGTTGGGATGGGAACAGATGGACGGCTCCCACACTTGTCTGCGCCAGGTTCAGAATCCGAGGCAGTGCCTCATTGATTCTTGCCTCTCCTTGCAGATTCCGGTGTGTTATCCACTCCCTTTAAGCCAAAGCTCACCGTCAAGACAGCCTTTGTCACTGTTATGATCATCTGGGGCCTGGCCATCATCATCATGTCTCCGGTCTGCAGTAATGTTGAGATGTCCAAGAAGAAAAATACTATCCGAGTAAGACTCGGCTCCCACAATGAAACCAGCACAGTCTACTGGTGTCGGGGAGGAGTGGCCCAGACAAGAAAGGGCCGAGGAGATCTACACCACCGTGCTGTTTGCCACCATCTACCTGGCTCCGCTCTCCCTTATTGTTGTCATGTATGCAAGGATTGGGGCTTCCTTTCAAGACTTCAGCACGCGGCACGGGCAAGCAGCGCCAGGAGCCGTGGCATGTGTCCAAGAAGAAGCAGAAGGTCATTAAGATGCTGTTGACTGTGGCTCTTTTATCCTCTCACTGCTGCCGCTATGGACTCCTGATGATGCTCTCAGGACCACGCCTGACCTGTCTCCTAATAGACTGCGTGTCATCAACATCTATGTCTACCTCTTTCGCCCACTGGTCGCTGCAAACAACAGAAGCCTCAACCCCATCATTTATGGTTTCTTTAATGAAAATTTTTGCAGTGGTTTCAAGACGCCGCTTCCAGATCTGCCGTAAAAAGAAAAACAACACCCCAGGCCTATGTCCTGAGTGCTAAAAAGCAACATGGTCATAAACACATCTGGCCTACTGGCTTCAGGAACCCGCATCTCAAAATCTAGGTGGGTAACATTTTTATGGGTGGAGTAGAAGGGCTGAAAATCCCACAAGGAATTCTGATGGAAGAAATGGGAGAAGGTACTAACAGTAGTGAGCTTGCGAAGAGCACAGGCCCCCTAGAGCTGCCCATAGTCTTATGGCACATGAACTATTCAGTGACTTTCTATATTTCCCCAAATTTTTAAAAAAAGTCTAGACCATTCTATCTTAACTTTTTATTTTATGTGAATGTCAAGTAAACCAAGTGTACTTGTATTGTGCGTCTGTCATTCTATCTGCCTGTCTCTCTGTCTTTTCCTTCTGTCCTCTGTCATCTATCCAAGGCAGTGGTTCTCAATCTGTAGGGTGCAACCCCTTCGTGAGTCAATCCCTTTCACCCTTAGGGGTCGCCTAAGCGGCCATAGAAAACACAGAGATATTTACATTGCAATTTACAAGAGTAGCAAAAGCTCCAGTGAGTGAGGTAGCAACAAAACTTTATTTGCGGTTGGGGTTAGCACAGCATAAGGAACTCTATTAAAGGGTCGAGGCACTGTAATGCCGTTGAGAACCACTGATCTAGAAGGACAGACATCTCCCTAAATTGTGAGAAATGTAATGTGTATGAAAGCACATCTTGCCAATTCTCCAAAATGGCTTTGGATTTATAATTTAGACTTACTAATGTGTTCTGCTTCTTAAATGGGCTTGGTCTTTTAGGAAAACATTTGGGCTTTCTGAAGTCTTCTTTGCTACTGGCTTCTCACTGCTGCAGATTAATCTCCCAGGTTCTTGGGAAGCTTAAGGATTGTGCAGGTTTGTCAGTAACAATGTCCCCCTCACTTCACTTTTGTATGTTAGAAACAATGCAAGAGACACAGATTTCTCTCAGTTTAAAAGGTTTTTTTTTTCCTTTGAAAAGAGAGAAATCAAAATAGTTCATAGAAATCACTGCTGAGCTTGGAGAGACAGCTCAGTGGCTTAGGCCGTTTATGGATTTTGTTGATCAACTCCCATCACCCAGCATGGAGGCTCCACAACCACCCATAACCTAAATTCCAGGATATCGGAATTCTCCTTAGACTTTACAGCTACGAGCACAGCACAGATGTGGAGCAGATACACACATGCAGGCATAAAACACTTGTACACATGAAAGCAAAAATACATCTAAGAAAGTTCTTAAAAAGAAATTGCTGTTGACTTTTAATATCTTCAGAGTTTGAGATCTGCATTTTAACAGAATGTTCCAGCAAAAGAAGAAATCCTCACATAGTACAGCAAGTGTCAGGGAGTGCACACGCTTCCTTCTCTTTGAAAAGTGACATCAGAGTCTGTTTGGTCATCATCCCAAGAGTTCCCTGACTATAGCAGAGAAAGGATTTCTGTTCTCTAAACTTCCTACTGGAACCAGTATTTAAAGCATATCATTCATAGCTGAATAAGTTAGCACTAAGGTACAGAGGTTTGCACACCCCCTGCTCCCACTATGCAGTGAATGATCCGAAGTCTATTTGGGGTGAGATCGGCTCCCAGGAAGCTGAACATTACAAAAAAATAATTTATTTGGCAGTTAAGAATAAATCCGAATATTGAGATACCTTTTTTTATTTGCAGTCATTGCTATAGTTCAAGCTGCAAAGTTTTCAACAGGCCAGAAAAATTTAATTATTGAGGTTTGATCTAAACTGACTTATGACATGTTCCTGGTGCTGCCACTCAGGGTGTGCAGCTCTCTGAACCTCTAGCTGTACATTCTTGACTTCATGAACTTCTTGCTTATAGTTGGTGAAATGGAATGACATTACAGATTTTTTCATTAGAGATTTATGACTTGCTTAGCTCATGGCACTGTGACCTGGATATACAGTTGACTAGTTCTCAGAACCCTCCCAAAGCCCCTCGCTCCTTCTTCCTACACTTTGTCAACTGTGTTCCCCAATGGGACTCCTTCTTAATGCTTGTGGTACTCATGACTGAGTTATCTGTTGCTGTGGTCTTGGCACTTTCAACTCTTCTACAGCTGGCGGGATCGTATTCCTTAGGTAGAGAGAGAGTTTGTTCTCCAGTGTGAAATGCTCCTGGATGCTCCATTAAACCATGTACAAACACCAGGCTAGCCAAGGTCTGCCTTGTATCTGCTCTTTCTATCTCTGACAAAAATTATTTTCAAACTCTTATCAAACTAAGATGCTCTGCCTTGATTGTTGGTGCTTTTTACTACTATTTTTTTTTCCAACTTTCTATGTTATTATTGTTTAACATCTGTCTCAGAAGAGTCTCCTCTAGAAGCCTGTTTACATTCCTAGGGTAGACAACTCCACCATAATTCCAGCACGTCCATCACATACAGATAAGAGGCTTTGCTTTTAATAAAACTGAAGCAACAGAGGGAAGGTTGAGAACACTAAAACATCCAAACATTTGTACTTAGCATTTGGATTATGGAATCATAGAAAACTGAACACCTGCTAGGGTAAGACTTTGGACAGATGTATTTTCTATAGCTAAATTTTCACATTTGCAAGAGTAGAATCGCGGGTGGTTTTGCATATTTGCTATTCTGTGAATATCACGTGATGAGAGAGACGAACAGTAAGATGAAAAGCAGAGCGATCAGCATTTAGTATGAGGAAACAATATTTTGATTGGGCTGTAGTTACAATAATATAACACAATAAAATAATAATCTTAACACCATGTAAAAGCAATTTCAAAACGCTCTTTAAGCCTCACAGAAGCACTCTGAAGTATATCCTATCCCCATTTTTTAGAGAGCAGAACCAAGTACATAGTCGCTGGTTTTCCCAATTTTTTTAAATGTATTATCTTGAATATCTGTGGGAGGGTTATGTACATAGGTGACTGCATGGAGGAGACCAGAGTAGGGTATCAGATTCTCTGAAGTTTGAGTTAATATGTGGTTTTGAATCACCTGATGTGGACGATGAAACCAAAGTTGGGTTCACTGGAAGAATAGGAAGTGTTCCAACAGCCCGTGGACTAAAATCTTAAGGCTTAAGAGTTATAAAAGGAAAACAAAAAGAGATTGGGAGGTCAATATGTGTAATTCAAAAAATATTTTAACACTGGTATCATCTTTGTGTCATAATGAACTTATTTCAGACTAATCCATAGCTGCTTTTTCAATAGCTGTTTTTCTGACTGTAAAGTTAATACCTTTTATTTGAATTTTTGGAGAAATACCAAGAAGAGAGTAAATTATAACATGTCTTTTTATAAAGGAGAACTACCAGCTTAAAGACTTATTCCGTCTGTCCTCAAGGTCAGCACCACACCGCATCTCCATCAGCAGCAAACACCTTCAGAAGATGGAGAATGATGGGACAGACAATTACCAAACAGGGAGTAATGAGACAGGCCAATTTGGATATAATTCAGACTTTACTATGCTTTCCCATGGTTGTCAGTACACAGCCCGCACCTTGGGGCTAGCAGTCTCAGAGTAGCCTCACAACCGTACTCCATTTCTTCCTTCAATTTTGCTACTCTGAGAAATGAAAACACAGTTGAATCGACTGCTTTGCTTACTGGCTAGTACAGCTGAACAATATTCTTTGTTTCTAACTAATTTATACTTCTTCCAATTCTGTGACCACTCCTCAGCTTGTTTTGTCTTTTGTGCTTTAGGCATGCCAGTCCTCAGAAATAGGCAGAAATTATTACCTCATTGCATCGAAACATCACGGATTATTTTTGATTAATGTTGCTTTTGTCCTGGTAAAACTCCAGAGTGTTTGCTAGCACTTGTGCTTGCTTTGCTTTTCTTTTTTTACCAACTCCTTGACATCCTCTGAACCCACCACTCAATCTGTCACCCTTGGCCACCTGGGTAGTTCCTCTTTCCCTTCCTGGGTCCTCCCAAAGCCCTCCCTTTGTGAACCCTGGATTTCTCATCTGTCGCCTTGTGCCACCTGCACTCTCCCCATTTCCCTTCATGTGCTGCCTCCTTCTCTTTCTCCAGGGCTCAGCTCAAACCTCACCTGCCCCTTTTCTCTGTAGATCTCATTATCACTAATATCTTAAAACTTCATTTACATACTTCTGTAATATCTATATCCCCTACCAAACAGTACATAAGGCAAAGATTTTATCTCATATTTCGTTTTATTCTGAGTTTCTAAGAGGGGTACTTGGCATACAATAGGCACATGATAAATATTTATTGAAAAATAAATTAAACAGTTACAAATACTTTCTTGGCTTTAGCTTATTAATTATGTACAAGCCATATTTTATTTTCCTTTGTTGAAGGAAATCCAGAATTTAATAGAAGTATTAGGTAATTCTGAAATGCAAATTAAGTAAAATGAAAATAATTCATTATCCCACTTTCATATAGCAATGATTGTTTTGTCACTTTGGGGCCTGTGTGCATGCTTTCATTAATAGGATATGATTTTATGATATATGTTTTATAGCTATTCTATTAGTTTAGTGTGTCACAGATATGTTTCCATGTTGTTTAAGAGTTTTCCAAATATTTTATTAATTTCAATGTTATTCCATTATTTAATAAGCTGCTTTGTGGCTGAAAATGTCACTAAAGTCTTTTTTTTTGTAGAATGTGTAATTATGTAAAATTCTCATAACACTAAGCATATTCTAGCATCTCAGAATAGACTGCGAAGAAACAAAATTGCTTGGCTAAAATGTATTTCTTAATATCTTAATATTCATTGTACAATTCTGCTTAATTCTTTAGAAGCACTTTATATCCATCTGAGGTATAAGATAATTTGGTCACATATGTTCTCAAATATTGCATATTCTAGAAAACGTATTTTTCCAAACAACTTGGTGAAAATACCTTACCTCATGTATTATGGTTTGAATGCTTAATATTTCCTGCCAGCTTGTGTGTTTGTATACTGGTACCATAAAGCTATTTAGAATGTCTTGTGAAGTTTGGGGAGTCTTGGGGCCATAGGTCATGTAGCAGAAGTAGGTCACTGGGAAGCAGTCATGAAGATGGTATCAACTTCTGTTTCTTGCCCCATGCTCTCTGCTGCCTGACTCACCAAGTATAAACAAACAGTGCAGGAAGGTCGTGGTATTATTGACTAAGCAGTTCTAGGTGTTGTGTCTTTCCACCATGATGGACTATAACCTTTGGAATTGTGAGCCAAATAAGCTATCTTAAGTCTTAAAATGCTCTATTGGGTTCTTTAATCACAATGGTGAGAAAAGTAACACACACACACACGTACACACAAATGGTACTGAGAAGTGGGGTAATTTGTGATAAACCCAGCTGTGTAGTTTTAGGCATTTGGATCTGATATGTAGAAAGTGTATGGAACAGATTGAAGCTTGTAGGGTCTTATGCACCTTAGGTCCTAGAACCTTGACTAGGGACGTGGAGGAAAGAAAGGGAGAGCAGACACACAGACACAGGTGGAGTAAAAGCCAGGATCAGGTGGAGTTCCCCTAAGAGCTGCCACCTGGAATCTCAAGTTGTTAGACACAGCACAGGGACATGCACTGGCTAGTCTTGGTAGGAAGTATGTGTAGGAGGTCTAGGGGGGTAGTTGTAGCTGTCAGTCTTTGCACACACTCATCAATTGTTCATAAAGAATCATACTCCCAAAGAGAACTTTACAACGCCTCTCTTGAGTCTAACTCATATAAGGAACTGCCTTTCCAAATATCCCATGGGTCTTAGCCCTGGAGTCCTCAAAAGGGCCATGCCCATGTCAAATACACATTCCTGCTGGGCTATTCTCAGGGTTTCCTCTGCTCCCTACAGAAGTTATGGAATAGAAAATACCTAGGATGTTGAAAGCAGAGTTTAAAGGGCGTCATTTTGATGTGATCTTGGAAGACCAGAATGCTGAGGAGAATGCAGATGGACTGTGACTAACAGGTTTCAGAGAGGAACAGGACTGTATTGGAACTCTGTGAAGAGATGTTAGTGTTGCATTCTGCTAATTAATCTTGCTCCGTTCTGCTCATATCTTCAAAATGTACATGATGCTTAATTCAAGGCAGTATGACATCCAAGTCATGGTGTTGTTGTTTCTCGGTGCTATTAGCCATGCTTATAGTGAGAATCTAGAGCAGAAAGCAGAACAGGATGTGGAAAAAGTACATTTGGTAAGGGGAGAATTGTGTACTCACCTTCAAAGGACTGAAGTGGGCAGATTGCCATTATGGCTCGTTATGGACTATATAGTGAGCTCCAGGTCACCTAAGCTACAGAGTGAGACTTCATCTCAAATCAATAAATGAAGTCAAGTTGTGGACAAGGTAGATAGAGAGAAAAGTCTATGGGTGTTTAAGATAGTAGTGCCACCATTGAGAAAGTGGACACTTCCAATGGAGACAATGAAAGAATGCCTTGAGGACAAGACTCCACTTGGGGAAGTCTCTGGCTTATACACAGGATAATCCATTTGAAAGCCATTCCTTCGAAAGTAAAGGACACGGCAGGGACACGGCAGAGCCAGGCTGCTAGAACAAGTTCACCGAAAGAAAATGATTTCTCAGGTCATCTAGGTCATCCAATTAGGCACTCCGAGGCCACCGTAGCTGTGGTGGAGAAGGGTAACTAAATCTCAAACAGGTAGAAGGATTTGATCTCCTTTATACTATAGCATCATGGAAGCTTGCATCTAGGGGATGCGGGGGACAGGGGGGCACCCTATAGCACCGTATAGCAGAGCAGATTGCCTGAGAAGCAAGTGTGTGAAACCGTGTAGATAAAATCTAGGTTGCAGTGATGACCCCAGGAAACTGAGGATACTTGGACTGTGAGATGGTTGCCAAGGAAAGGTGGGGGCACTCCATAGAGACAGCTTAAAAAAGAGCCCACTTGGTTCGCGAGACACCCAAGCAGCACGGAGACCAGATCCCGGTACCAGAAGAGACATCACCAGGGTGGGTGAGTTTCTGACTGCGGCAGCAGCCCGGGACAGGGAACTCAGACGTTCCTCAATCCTCCTGCACTCCTTGGTCAGTCTGCAGGGGCTATACTGTCCGATACTTCCTCTCTATTCATATCCCACCCAGCTTGCATCCACGACCCTCCCCACCTCCTCTGACCCCCGCCCCGCCTTGAACCACACAACAGCTCCCAGCTCAGCCTGTTTGGGCGCTGGGACAGGGTCCGAATGGGAGGGCAGCCAGGAGGGTAGTAGCTCCTTTGTCTAGGGTGGCCTGCCTGCCCTGCGGCAGCGAGGTCGGCCCTTTGCTCGCGAGACACCCAAGCAGCAGGGAGATCAGATCCGGGTGCCAGGAGAGACATCACTGGGCAGATCAAGCTCAGCAGGACGGACCTTGCTTCCACACTGAAGAGATACACCCAGAGGCTCAGTCACAGCAAAAACTGGACCAAGACACCAGGCCTCCTGGCTTCATTTGAAAGAGGAGATGGGAAGGCGCCAATGCAAGAATTCCTCCAACAACCTGAAAGGCAACATGACATCACCAGAACCCAGGGATCCCGAAATAAGAAGAATTGTACACCCTACTCCAGAAGAAGTAGAAGAAATCGACCCAAAAGTGAATTTTTTGAAAATAATAGAAGACCTTAAACAGGAGGTGAAAAACTGCCATAAACAATTAGAGATTACAAACAAAAAGGTAGAGGAAATGAATAAACCCAAAGATACCCAAGAAAACCAAGAGAAACAAGAAAATGCAATCAAACAGGTAAGGGAAATGGTTCAAGACCTGAAGAACGAAATGGAAGTAATGAAGAAAACACAAACCGAGGGAAGGTTGAGATGGAAAATCTGGGTAAACGAACAGGAACTACAGAGACAAGTACTACCAACAGATTACAAGAGTTAGAAGAAAGAATGTCAGACACTGAAGATACTAGAGAAAATTAACACACTGATCAAAGAAAACAGCAAAACCAACAAATTCTCATCACAAAACATTCAGGAAATATGGGACACAATAAAAAGACCAAACCTAAGAATAATTGGGACACAAGAAGGAGAAGAAGTACAGCTCAATGGTTCAGAAAATATATTTAATAAAATTATAGAAGAAAACTTTCCCAGCCTAAAGAAAGATATTCCTTTGAAGGTTCAAGAAGCATAACAGAACACCGAATAGACTGGACCAGAAAAAAACATCTCCTCGCCACATAATAATCAGAACACAAAACATCCAGAATAAAGAAAGAATATTAAGAGCTGCAAAAGGAAAAAGGTCAAGTTACTTATAAAGGTAAACCTATCAGACTTACTCCTGACTACTCTATGGAAACCATGAAAGCCAGAAGGTCCTGGATAGATGTACTGCAGAAGCTAAGAGAACATGGATGCAAGCCCAGACTACTACACCCAGCCAAGCTTTCTGTTCACTATAAATGGAGAAAACAAAAATTTTCCAGGATAAAAACAAATTTAAACAATACGTAGCTACAAATCCAGCCTTACAGAAAGTAATAGAAGGAAAATCACAAACCAAGGAGACCAACAATGACCACAATAACTCAAACTTCTAGACACCCTTTACCAGCGCAACTAAAAGAAAGCAAACACACAAACCCTATGACTAAAAGTGACCAGAGTTAGCAACCACTGGTCATTAATATCCCCTTAATGTCAATGGACTCAACTCACCTATAAAAAGACACAGGCTAAGAGATTGGATACACAAACAGGATCCAACATTCTGCTGTTTACAAGAAACACACCTCAACCACAAAGATAGGCACCTACTTAGAGTAAAGGGATGGGAAAAAGGTTTATCAAGCAAATGGACCTAAGAAACAAGCAGGTGTGGCCATACTAATTTCTAACAAAGTGACTTCAAACTTAAATCAATCAGAAGAGATGGAGAGGGATATTTTATACTCATAACAGGAACAATTGATCAGGATGAGGTCTCAATCCTGAATATCTATGCCCCTAATATAAAAGCACCCACATATGTAAAAGAAACATTACTAAAACTCAAAGACGCCATCAAACCGCACACACTAATAGTGGGAGATCTCAACATGCCTCTTTCACCAACGGACAGGTCAATCAGACAGAAACCTAACAGAGAAATAAGAGAATTAATGGAGGTATTGAACCAAATGGACTTAACAGACATCTATAGAACATTCCACCCAAATAGGAAAGAATATACCTTCTTCTCTGCAGCTCATGGAACCTTCTCGAAAATTGACCACATCCTCGGTAACAAAGCAAACTTCCACAGTTACAAAAAAATATCCATAACCACCTGTGTCTTATCAGATCACCACGGACTAAAGTTAGAATTCAACAACAATGCTACCCCCAGAAAGCCTGCAAACTCATGGAAACTGAATAGTCAACTATTGACCCACACCTGGATTAAAGAAGAAATAAAGAAAGAAATTAAAGTCTTCCTTGAATTCAATGAAAATAAAGAATCAACATACTCAAACTTATGGGACACTTTGAAAGCAGTCCTATGGGGAAAGTTCAGCCCTTAGTGCCCACTTAAAGAAAACAGAGAAAGCATACATTGGAGACTTAACAGCCCACCTGAAAGCTCTAGAAAAAAAGAAGCAGACTCACCTAGGAGGAGTAGAAGACTGGAAATAGTCAAACTGAGGGCTGAAATCAAGAAAATAGAAACACAGAAAACAATCCAAAGAATCAATGAAACAAAAAGCTGGTTCCTGGAGAAAATCAACAAAATTGATAAACCCCTATCCAAACTAATCAAACGGCAGAGAGAGAATCTGCAAATTAATAAGATCAGAAATGAAAAGGGGGACATAACCACAGACATAGAAGAAATTCAGAGAATCATTAGATCTTACTACAAAAGCCTGTATGCCACAAAACTGGAAAATGCAAAAGAAATGGACACTTTTTTAGATAAATATCTCATATACCAAAAGTTAAATCAGACCAGGTGAGCAATCTAAATAGACCTGTCAGTCGCGAAGAATTAGAAGCTGTTATCAAAAACCTCCCTACCAAAAAAAGCCCAGACCAGACGGTTTCAATGCGAATTCTACCAGAATTTCCAAGAAGACCTAATACCCTATACTCCTTAAGGTATTTCACAATATAGAAACAGAAGAGTCATTGCCAAATTCCTTTATGAAGCTACCATCACTCTGATACCAAAACCACACAAAGACTCAACCAAGAAAGAGAATTACAGGCCAATCTCACTCATGAACATCGACACAAAAATCCTCAACAAAATACTGGCGAACCGTATCCAAGAATACATTAGAAACATTATCCATTATGATCAAGTAGGCTTCATACCAGAGATGCAAGGCTGGTTCAACATACGAAAATCTATCAATGTAATCCATCATATAAATAAACTGAAAGAAAAAACCATATGATCATTTCATTAGATGCTGAAAAAGCTTTTGACAAAATTCAACATCCCTTTATGATAAAAGTCTTGGAGAGATTAGGGGATACAAGGGTCATACTTAAATATAATAAAAGCTATTTACAGCAAACCGACAGCTAACATCAAATTAAACGGAGAGAAACTCAAAGCCATCCCACTTAAATCAGGAACACGACAAGGCTGTCCACTCTCTCCATACCTCTTCAATATAGTGTTGAAGTTTTAGCAATAGCAATAAGACAACATAAGGGGA